>JAANYP010003755.1:0-11826 GCA_020465985.1 Centrapalus pauciflorus
ATCGTGTTGTAAATCTTGAAAATTGGAACTTGGCCTACCTTAAGTTCTGTAATAAAGTTCAGGGTATCAGAAATGAGCTGTTTGCCAGTGATACATGCACAATGACTAGTCTCGATGATATCAAGAATTATTTTCCACCAGGAACTCATCTTGAAGAATACTGGCCAGCTAAAGTGATTGATACTCAGCTCCTGACAAATCGAAAATCTACCAATGTTAATCCACCAAGTGCCTGAACCAGATTTCCGTTGAAGTACCTTTCGTTGCAAGTACAATATCACACACATTGACGGTTTCAGCATCAGTGATGTCACAAAGTATGGCTGTGAAAATGAAAACATTTCAAAATGGTTGGCCACCAAATCAAATGGTTAATTCATATACCACTCCATCTTTGCCCCAAAAACAACACGTGGCTATTCTTTGCATCCATAAATTAACGTATAGCTGCAACAATGCCGTATTCAGCGGGGACACCGATGTTCAAGATCAATAGTTCAGATATGAGTGGTAGTCATGCATATAAACCCACCCCCAAAAAACCCCCGGCCCCCTTCGGAGGGGGTTATAGGTTACAATACGATATTTATACAAAAAACTATAGAGATTTTAAATATTTTTAATATTCCAAATTTGAAATCAGAATACTACCTTACAGATAAGGAGCTGGCATATATTTGTGACCAATTTAATATGAACCTAGGTACCTATAATATATGAAACATCTGATTATACAGTTCCATAGTGTTACCAAATAGGGAAAATATCGGAATTTTTTATAAAAATCTTCATTGAACACCAGGTATCATAATAATCACCGACATCCCACGCCAATTCAATAATTTAACAATTATTACAACTTTCCCAGGTTTTCACACAATTGAAATACACATAGACCATATTTTTCTATATGTAAGTTTTGACCGTTCAAAAATATCACAGCAAAATCCAATTATAAAAAAAAAAAAAAATCGACATTAATATCAATAACAACAAACCAATTGATAAATTTTCATAATAGTACTTACAATATTGTCAAGATTGTGAAAAATCACCTACGTCTCAAAACGATTTAAACAATTCAGAAAACAATGAAAACGAAAAATGTTTAAGCGAGGGCGGAGATATTATGTTTTGCGAAAGATGCGGAAACTACGTTTGTTTGAGCTAAGACGTGCAGCGCAATATAATGGTAGGACTGCGTACGTTGTTCCACTGTCAGTTTGCGATAGTGTTTCTATTATCTAGCTGATATTGGACGGCGTGCGACAGTCCGTTATTATATCTCAAATTCATATAGTTCTATTTATTAAGGTTTTGTATATTAATTTTCTATTTTTATTATTTTATCTTAACCTAACTCTAGGGTGGTTAATTTTTGTCTGTATTCCGTTTTGTCGTGCTATCCTATGTTATTCGTCCGCAGTTATTAAAGCGGTTGCACGTGTGTGGTTGTTCTTAATATTAAGTTTTTTGTATTATTATTATAAATACGTCCCCGGCACGGTCTCGTGAGGATAAACCATCGCTAAGGTAACGCTTGTATTGTGCTTGAGTACTGACTTCTGTTATTTATACGCATTTACTATTTTATACCACTGTTCATATCATATTTAATATATATTAATTTGTATCTTTGTGCCGAATGAGGCCAATTATATCATTATATTTATATTATTTTTTATTAGATTTCCATTACAGGGCATTCATATTAATTTATATTGCATTTATTATATTATATCAATCATTCATATTATTGTTACAATAGTCTGATTATTATTATTATACTTTAAAATACAGTCCACTATTTAGTATTTTATTATTTTACTTTATCTTTATAAGAAACACGCAAACTTGCTATAGTTACAAGCCCCCGCGTTCTTAACATTTGGTCCTTATCGAGCCGGATAAATATAAATAATAATATTCAGACTAACATAATATATACATTATTTTGTTTTGTTTTTTATTGTAACATAAGCATTATTGCAATCACTTGTAAAGCGCTCATATTGTCAAGTCTTTTTTTTATTGTAGAAGCACTTGCATTACATATTTAGCGTTTATTTGATAACTATACCAAACATTACATCTGCCATCATGGACACCGAAGAATAAAAATCACTAGTACGCCGAAGAAGCAATTTAAAAATTGAAGTAGCTGCACATTTGAAGTTTGTGAAGAAATTTGTTGAATCTTCAATGGCATTTCATCTATTCCACGGTTAGTTTTGTGCCAAGCCAACAAACGAATTATCACATTACACGGGTTCTGTGATGCATCTCAAAACGCCATTGGAGCCTGTATCTATGTGCGTTCAAAAACAATTGACTCTGAAGTCTCATGAACAACCGCACTATATACTTCAAGATCTCAAGTAGCAACTATTCGCATTACAACAATACCAAGGTTAGAACTTAACGATGCAACAATATTAGCCGACCTGATGACTGAAGTTCGAAAGGAGTTCAAAGCCCTTAATTTACTTGTATCAGATGACAATGTAAGTTTATGGACAGATTCCTCAATTGTTTTATCATGGATCAACACAGATTTACCGTTAAAAATGTATGTTGCAAATCGAATAACACAAATTTATGAGTCTTTTACTATTGCACAATGGAGATATATACCTTCACAAGATAACCCTGCTGACCTTACAACTCGAGGAACTTCTGTACTGTCCTTAGAATCATCAACACTCTGGTGAAAAGGACCACAGTGGTTAACACAAAATAGTAGTCATTGGCCTGCAGGTTTTGAGTATGCAGTTAGCATTCCCGAAGTTCGTACCATCAAGTCTGTCTTGACAGTTCCCTAGTGTCACAGTGTAGACTCATCAAAAGATTATAATCTGTTAAATCGATACTCAAGTTGGACAAAACTTATTCGAATAACAGCTTATATTCAAAGTTTTTGTAAAAATTCTAAATTTGTAAAATCTGAAAGGTTTATCGATCTTCTCCATGCCTTCGAACTTAAGACCGCCAAGGAAGCTTTGGTAAGAAAGTTTTTCAGTGTTGACACCTGCCCATTTTTAGTGGGAGGTTGTTTAACATTACGCCTAGATGTAGAACGTTCCACGTTCGGAGAAACCTATTAACCATATAAAGTGATGGCATATTGTGCAGGGAATGATGATAGGGTTTTGGCGCAGATGGTCCACTGAATATCTACGCACACTGCAAGTCGGATCTAAGTGGAATGTAGTCACTAAGGATGCAGTCATCAATGTAGAAGATTTAGTATTAGTAGTAGAAGGCAATCAACCATCATTAACTTGGCGCACTGACCGGTTTGACACAGTCCATCCTTGGCTCCGATGACATTGTTCGTGTCTGCAACAATTACCTTGCTGGCAACAATCATTGCTGCGCTTCTTTTCTGGTAAAAACTTGTCCACTGGCCTTATGTCAATGTGAGGATCAACAAATTCAACCTTAGTCGGTCATATTTCTAGTTCAAATTTATTCAATAAGACCAATCTACTCAGAGTTCAAGTTACTCCGTTCAGGACAAAAAGAGCTTAAACTATTATTATTAATCTTGTTAATATAGTGTATATTGTTATTTTATGTCATGTGTACGAAAATACCATGTATTTATTAACGGGGGGGGGGATATGTTCGAGCTAAGACGTGCAGCGCAATATAGTGGTAGGACTGCGTACGTTGTTCCACTGTCAGTTTGCGATAGTGTTTCTATTATCTAGCTGATAATGGACGGCGTGCGAAAGTCCGTTATTATATCTCAAATTCATATAGTTCTATTTATTAAGGTTTTGTTCATTAATTGTCTATTTTTATTATTTTAACCTAAACTAACCCTAGGGTGGTCGTTTTTTGTCTATACTTCGTTTTGTCGTGCTACCCTGTGTTATTCGTCCGCAGTTATCTTAAAGCGGTTGCACGTGTGCGATTGTTCTTAATATTAAGTTTTTTTGTATTATTATTATAAGTACGTCCCCGGCACGGTCGCGTGAGGATTTAAAACCACCCTTAAGGTAACTGGCAGTATTGTGACAGTGAGTACATTGTTTATACACATTTAGTTTTATTTTTACCCACGTGTTTCATATTCATATTTTATAATTATATATCATTTTGTATACTTTAGCCCGTATGAGGCATTGTGTATATATATATATTTATATTATTTTTTTAGATTGCCTTACGGCGCATTCACATTACTTCTATATTGCATTATTATATTATATCAATCATATCCATATTATTGTTACAATTAGCTCTGTTTATATTATGTATAACTTTAAAATACTGTCCACTATTTAGTGTTTTATTATTTTAACAAGTTACCTTTATCTTTATAAGAAACAGGCAAGCTTTTTATAGTTACAAGCCCCTGCTTTCTTAACAACGTTAGACAATATCGAAATTGACAAACTGACACTAGCCAAAAACTCAAAGAAATCTTTGAGTCAGAATAAAAACATAACTGTAATACAAATTCATAATTATAATAAACATTTAGATATGAAACGTAAACAAAGAGTTCTATCAATATAAATAAATATGGACAATATAGAAAGATATGCAATCTTAGATACAGGATCAAATCTTTCATGTATAGAATCTTTTTTTTAAATCAACAGTCTAGATGCACCATTTAAATTTCAGAATACAAAAAATTAAAAAAAAAAGAACTGAGACAAAAACACACACTAAAAAATATAACATATCGGAATATCCGGTGAGTGAAACACTCCAGGACACATGGCTGTCTTATTTAAACAAATAGAGTAAGTACTACTATATTTATACATTTTTACTACAATTTTTGACTTATATTTTTACATAACGGTTTAACCTTTTTTTAAAATCTTTTATATTTACAAATACATTTATAAATTTTTTTAAATATATATAAAACGAATTTTATACTATGCATTATAGTATGAAAATGAAAATGATTTTTGGGGGACAATGAGAACCGCCTCCACGTGGTGTCCCCTGGGTAATGCTAAATGGTTCTCAAAAATATTATATCTCTATAATTTTCTTTTATAAATATCGTGTTGTTTTAAACAAATACGTAGTGAGTGTGCACCGTAGTCACCATCACTCGCAACGTTCTTGGATTTTACAAATGAACCAGCAATATCGATTATTTTAGTTTTTAATTTATCATTAATTTCATCTTTGTTTTGTTTATATTTTTCTGTTTTTGGCAATTTCCACTGGTATATTTTGTGGCATCTTTGGTAATGAAGCTGTCATTGAGGGTAGAATAGTACTTGCAGGGGCAGGTACTTCAGGGGGGGCTCTGATCCAGAAACTTGGTGGATTAATAGTGGTGGATTTTTGATTTGTCAGGAGCTGTGTATCAACCATTTTAGCAGGCCAGTATTCTTCAAAATGGGTTTCTGGTGGAAAATAATTCTTGATATCATCGAGACTAGTTACTGTACACGAATCACTAGTAAACAGCTCATTTCTGATACCCTGAACTTTACTACATAACTTCAGAAAGGCCAAGTTTCAATTTTCAAGTTTTACAACACTATGCCTCAGGTTTTCTGTTTCACCTTCAAAATAGAAAAGTGGAACATATTTATGGCCATCTTTATGGCAGTATAGCACAACAAATGGTCGGAATGCTACGAATAAAACATATATTCTTTGCGAACTAGGAAGTAATATTGACTGTAGCTTTATTATAAATTTCTATAATTTAATAAAACTCGATGGACAACTTTAAACCAACAATGTATCCTTACGCAGCCATAAATCTATCTTCCATAGATACCATCACAATGCTCTATGTTAATACTAATTCAAATCTTTTGCTTCTGAATCAGTGATAAAGGATTCTCACGATGTTTACATGTATAAATATCTGCATGTAATTAGTGTACAGTTACATTGTAGAGCTGCTGAGTATTTAGTCCAATCCGCTACACGGAAAATAATCCTCAACTCTTCACATTCACGTCACAAAATAATGATATTGGTATAAAGTATTTTGCAATGATTTCCAGCAAATATAACCTTGAACTTTGATACTATTTTCACTCTTTTTAAAATAATTTTTCTTGCTTGTGTCTTTTCGTGAAATCGGTTGCAATAGCCAAAGAACTGCTCTACCAGCTGTGTTTTTAAACATTTGGCTGGAGAAGACTTGGCGGTCTTGACTGCAGTTGAAGCGCTTTTGATTAACTTTCTTTCGATTTTAGGGAAGCCATTGCGATTGATGTCAGGATCTCATCACGTTAATTTTTAACACTACCAGGCGCTGATGGAGTGGTACGCGCCGTTCATCTGGGATCTACCAAGGAGAATTGATTCGTCAGATCGTGACAGTTGTCTACAGTAAAGCCAACCGCTTAATTCTATGAGACGCCGTCCATTTTACCAGACAGTTGGTAGCAGCACCGGATGCCACCGCAGCAAGCGTCCGCTGATCACTCAAATCCTCAAACCACAACATCTATATACGAAGGTAATATTTACTATATTTTATAATCTCAACAGTTAGTTAAATTGGATTTAATCATATTCATTCACCAAATAATTTTTGAAAAGTTTTACGAAATTTAAAAAATAAGAACAAGATAATTTTATAAGAATTTTAAAATAGATGTGGTTACAAAAATATTAAATAAAACTTTTTGAAAATATTCATGTATAAATACGGAATACGGATACTTGATTTGAAAAGTAATAAAAATACGTATTTTGATACAAATTTTATAAATTTAAAACTAAAACAAAAATATTTTTCTTAGAAATCAACTAGACTATATTTTTTCTTATTTTATAGAAAATTTAACACATTTTATCAATTTATTTGTCAGAAATTGAATATTTAGGTAAGTAGTATTATTATAGGTACTCAACAATATGAGGATATAATTCATGTATAAAATTAAAATTAAGATGTTATAAGCCTTTCCGCTAACGAAGGGATAAATGTTAAAAATGAACGCGATGAGATCCTGAAATCAATGCAATGGCATTTAAAATGAGAGAGAATTATCAAAAAACTACTTCAATTGCAGAAAAACCGCCAAGTTCTTCTATAGCCAATGTTTATATAAACAGAGTTGGTAGAGCAGTTACTTTGACTATTGCACCGATTTCACAAAAGTACAATCAAGAAAAATTATATAAAGATAGTGGAATTATACAAAATATTCAAGGTATATTTTGTTGGAAATCAATTGCAAAATACTTAATATCATACATTATTTTTGTAATGAATGTTGAAGAATTGAAGATTGTCTCTATACGGATGGCTAAAACTCAGCTGCTCAGCAATTACTTACACTATTTACACGCAGATGTTTATACATTTACATCAGTGAGAAGTAACTTTATCACTGATTCAGAAGCAAAGATATTAAATGAGATTAACATAAAACATTGTGATAGTATCTATGGAAAAGATACATTCTACGCTGGCAAAGATTACAGTGTTCGTTTAGAAGATGTCCACGAGTTTTATACATTTATAGAAGTATGTTACAAAAAACTACAGTGCGACATTACTCCTAGTCGCAAAGAAAAATGTGGTTTTATTTCTTCGTATTCATTCCGAATGTCTGGGTGTGCCTACTGCTTAAAGTGGCGTAAATATTGTCCGCTTTATTCCTATTTTTGAAGGTGGAAAACAGAAGAACCTAAGGCATTGTGTTGTAAAATCTCGTTGAAAATTGGTAACTTGGCTACCTTTTAAGTTCTGTAACTAAAGGTTCAGGGGTATCAGAGATGCAGCTGTTTGCCCCAGTGATACAATGCCACAATGACTAGTCTCAGATGATGTCAAGACATTATTTTCCACCGGAACTCTCCTTCTTAAGAATAATCTGCGGCCCAGCTAAGGTGATTGATAGCTCAGCCCTGACCAAATGGAAAATCTAACCAATGTTTATCAACCAGTGCCCTGAACCAGATTTCCTGTTGACATGTAACCTTTCGTTGCAGATACAATTATCACACATCAGCATTGAGTTTAGCTCAGTGTTGTCACACAAGTATGGCTGTGCAAAATGAAAATATTTTCAAATGGTTGGCCACAAATCAAAGATGGGTTAATTCATATACCACTCGATCTTGGCCCCAAAAACAACATCGTGCCATTCTTTTGCATCTCCATAACATTAAAGTATAGCTCACAAAATAGCTATGAACAGCGGGACCACCGACTGTCCTCAAGATAATTGTTTCAATGAAATGGTGGTAGTCATTGCATATATTAAATATAAAATAAAAAAATATAAAAAAAAAAAAAAAAAAAATATAAAAATAAAATATAAAAAAAAAAAAAAAACAAAGATACAAAAAATAAGAAAAAAACAACTAACAAAAAAAGTATAAAAATAAACAAAAAAAAATGAAATCAAATAAAAAAAAAAAATAAATAGTAATTAAATACCCACCACCGCCTCGGTTAGGTTACAATACGATATTTATACAAAAAACTATAGAGATTTTAAATATTTTTAATATTCCAAATTTGAAATCAGAATACTACCTTACAGATGATGATCTGGCATATATTTGTGACCAATTTAATATGAACCTATGTACCTATAATATATGAAACATCTGATTATACAGTTCCATAGTGTTACCAAATAGGGAAAATATCGGAATTTTTTATAAAAATCTTCATTGAACACCAGGTATCATAATAATCACCGACATCCCACGCCAATTCAATAATTTAACAATTATTACAACTTTCCCAGGTTTTCACACAATTGAAATACACATAGACCATATTTTTCTATATGTAAGTTTTGACCGTTCAAAAATATCACAGCAAAATCCAATTATAAAAAAAAAAAAAAATCGACATAATATCAATAACAACAACCAATTGATAAATCTTACATAATAGTCACTTACAAATACTTGTCAAGATATGTGAAAAATCACCTACGTCTCAAAACTGATTTAAACATTCAGAAAACAATGACAAACGAAATTCTTTAGCGAGGCGGAGATATTTCTGTTTGTGCGAACCAGATATGCGGAAACTCGTTTTGTTTGAGCTAAGACGTGCAGCGCAATATAATGGTAAGGACTGCGTACGTTGTTCCACTGTCAAGTTTGCGATGTTGTTTATCATTATCTCAGCGTGATATTGGATCGCGTGCGGACAAGTCCGTTAATGTTAATCTCAATTTCTATATAGTTCTAGTTTATTAAGGTTTGTATATTGAATTTTCTATTTTTTAAGTTTATTTTTATCTTAAGCCGTAATCTCTAAGGGTGGTTATTTTTTGGTCTGTAATTTCCGTTTGTTCGGTGCTATCGCCTATTTATGTCGTCCGCAGTTACATTAGCGGTTACACGGTGTCTGGTTGTCTCTTAATATAAGTTTTTATTATTATTATAAAACGTCTCGGCACGGTTCTTCTGGGGATAAAACCATCGCTTAAGGTACACTGCTTGTATTGCGACTTTGAGTACCTAACTTCTGTAGTATACAGACACATTTAACGTTATATTTATACCACTGTTCATTATTCATATTTTATATTATAATTTGTTACTTGTCGATGAGCTAATTATATCACTTATAATTTATATTATTTTTTATTAGATTTCCATTACAGGGCATTCATATTAATTTATATTGCATTTATTATATTATATCAATCATTCATATTATTGTTACAATAGTCTGATTATTATTATTATACTTTAAAATACAGTCCACTATTTAGTATTTTATTATTTTACTTTATCTTTATAAGAAACACGCAAACTTGCTATAGTTACAAGCCCCCGCGTTCTTAACATTTGGTCCTTATCGAGCCGGATAAATATAAATAATAATATTCAGACTAACATAATATATACATTATTTTGTTTTGTTTTTTATTGTAACATAAGCATTATTGCAATCACTTGTAAAGCGCTCATATTGTCAAGTCTTTTTTTTATTGTAGAAGCACTTGCATTACATATTTAGCGTTTATTTGATAACTATACCAAACATTACATCTGCCATCATGGACACCGAAGAATAAAAATCACTAGTACGCCGAAGAAGCAATTTAAAAATTGAAGTAGCTGCACATTTGAAGTTTGTGAAGAAATTTGTTGAATCTTCAATGGCATTTCATCTATTCCACGGTTAGTTTTGTGCCAAGCCAACAAACGAATTATCACATTACACGGGTTCTGTGATGCATCTCAAAACGCCATTGGAGCCTGTATCTATGTGCGTTCAAAAACAATTGACTCTGAAGTCTCATGAACAACCGCACTATATACTTCAAGATCTCAAGTAGCAACTATTCGCATTACAACAATACCAAGGTTAGAACTTAACGATGCAACAATATTAGCCGACCTGATGACTGAAGTTCGAAAGGAGTTCAAAGCCCTTAATTTACTTGTATCAGATGACAATGTAAGTTTATGGACAGATTCCTCAATTGTTTTATCATGGATCAACACAGATTTACCGTTAAAAATGTATGTTGCCAATTGAATAACACAAATTCAGGAGTCTTCTACTGTTGCACAATGGAGATATATACCTTCACAAGATAACCCTGCTGACCTTACAACTCGAGGAACTTCTGTACTGTCCTTAGAATCATCAACACTCTGGTGAAAAGGACCACAGTGGTTAACACAAAATAGTAGTCATTGGCCTGCAGGTTGATATCGCGAGTACGCATCCCGGAAGTTCGGATAATTCATGGTCTGGTCTTGAAGTCCTGTGTACAGTGTACGACCATCAAAGACGATTAATAATGCTGTTAATGGATCAAGTTGACAGATTATTCGAATAACAGCTTATATTCAAGTTTCTGCTAAAAAATCTAAATTGTTAAATCTGAAAGGGTTAGGATTTCTTCCCCCCCCTGCCTTGAATAAGACTGGCCAAGTGAAGTTTGGTAAGAAGCTTTTTTCAGTGTTACACCTGCCCCATTTTTAGTGGAGGTTGTTTACATTTAAACGCCTAGATGTAGAACTTCCTAACGTTCGAGAAGCTATTAACCATTATGAAGTGATGGCTAATATTGTGCAGAATGTGAGGTTTTGGCGCAGATGCTCTGAATATCTACGCACTACTGGCAAGTCGATTAGAGTGGAAAGTTAGCAAGCATAGGAAATTGCAGTCAACATGTTAGAAGGATTTAGTATTCAGTAGGAGCATCAACCGATCATTACTTGGCGCACCTGACGAAGTGACACAGTCTCTGGCTCCGATGAAAACACTGTCGTTGCAAGCAATTACCTTGCCTGGCAAAAGTCATTGACTGCGATCTCTGGTCAAACTATGTCCAACTGCTTATGGTCAATGGCCTGAGATTCACAAATTTCAACTTTCAGTCAAGTCTTCTAGTTACAAATTAATAAAGACATAATCTACTGACTCAAGTTAGTTACGATCCCAATACAAAGCTTAAATTATGTATTTATGGTATTCTGTTTTTGTTAGTATAATTGTATTTTTATGTTTGTGGTCAAATCATCCATTGTGATTTTAACCGGGGGGGGGGGGGATATGTTCGAGCTAAGACGTGCAGCGCAATATAGTGGTAGGACTGCGTACGTTGTTCCACTGTCAGTTTGCGATAGTGTTTCTATTATCTAGCTGATAATGGACGGCGTGCGAAAGTCCGTTATTATATCTCAAATTCATATAGTTCTATTTATTAAGGTTTTGTTCATTAATTGTCTATTTTTATTATTTTAACCTAAACTAACCCTAGGGTGGTCGTTTTTTGTCTATACTTCGTTTTGTCGTGCTACCCTGTGTTATTCGTCCGCAGTTATCTTAAAGCGGTTGCACGTGTGCGATTGTTCTTAATATTAAGTTTTTTTGTATTATTATTA
>JAANYP010003756.1:0-12483 GCA_020465985.1 Centrapalus pauciflorus
GCAAATGGCACTTAAGGACAACTCATGGGTTGAAGCGATGCAGGAAGAACTTTCACAATTTAGGAAACTAAAAGTGTGGGAGTTAGTTCCGTTACCTCGAGGGGAGATTGCAATAGGAACCAAATGGGTTTTTAAGTGCAAGAGAGACGATCGGGGTATAGTCACGCGCAACAAGGCGAGATTAGTTGTAAAGGGTTTCAACCAAGAGGAGGGAATCGATTACAACGAAGTTTTTGCACCAGTAGCAAGGCTGGAAGCCATTAGGTTGTTTCTAGCGTTTGCCTCCTTCAAAGGCTTTAAGGTATATCAATTGGATGTTAAGAGTGCTTTCCTGTATGGGAAAGTGAAGGACTTGGTGTATGTAGAACAACCGCCCGGATTTACAGATCCAAAATATCCTGATAGAGTATATCGCTTAGATAAGGCTCTTTATGGATTACATCAGGCACCTAGGGCGTGGTATGAGACTTTATCCAACCATCTTTTAGAAAACGGTTTTGAAAGGGGTAGGATAGATAGTACTCTATTTGTGAAGAGAAAGGGTGAACACTTTATCTTGGTACAAGTGTACGTCGATGATATCATTTTTGGATCATCATACGAACAGATGTGCAAAGATTTCGAAAAGGTGATGAAGTCTAAGTTCGAGATGAGTGCTGTGGGTGAGTTGAATTTCTTTTTAGGGTTACAAGTTGACCAAAAGAAAGAAGGGATGTTTATCCATCAAACTAAGTATGTCTATGACATATTAGAACGGTTTGGGATGGAGGGAACTAAGTTGACTGCCCACTTCAGCACGCCGATTCAAGTGAATCACAATCTCGGGCCGGGTACTGAGAGTGATACCAATGTGGATCCGACTTTATATCGGGCCATGATTGGGTCACTTATGTATTTAACCGCTTCAAGACCTGACATAATGTTTGCTGTGTGTATTTGTGCTAGGTTTCAAGCGAATCCGAAGGAGATGCATATGAAAGCTGTGAAGCGGATTCTACGATACCTCAAGTCGAAACCGAAGCTGGGACTTTGGTATCACGCGGAGGGAGATCTAGAGTTGGAAGCGTTCACGGATTCTGACTACGGAGGATGCAGCTTGACGCGCAAATCAACGACTGGAGGTTGTCAGTTCCTCGGAGGGAGATTGGTGTCCTGGCAATGCAAGAAACAAACATCGGTAGCCGTGTCAACGTGCGAGGCCGAGTATGTTGCTGCTGGTAGTTGCTGCTCACAGGTTCTGTGGATACAACAACAATTGCGGGATTACGGTTTGGCTTATACTCAAACTCCAATTAGGATAGACAATCAATCTACAATTGCTATAACTAATAATCCAGTTAAACACAGTAAAACAAAGCACATAGAAATAAGGCATCATTTTATTCGTGATTGTGCTGAAAAGAACTTAATCAAACTGGTAAAGGTGGCAACAGAAGATAATAATGCAGATTTATTTACCAAAGCGTTTGATAAGTCACGGTTTGAGTATTTAATTCAACTGAATGGAATGCGCAACCCAGAGTAATTTGACCTTAGTAGTAGTAAGTTTATTTTCTTTTAGAGTCGTAGTATTTCTTTCTTTAACAGTAGTCTGCTAATTTAGGAAAGTTTCTATTTTTAGTAAGTTTCTAATTTTAGTAAGTTTCTATTTTTAGTAAGTTAGTAGGTTAGCTTATTTTACTGCTTTTTCTTATGAAAAACAAAAGAAAAAAGAGAGAAAATTACAAAAATACAAAAAAAAAGAGAATATCACAAAAGAGTTAAGTCTTAGATTCATAGGTTCAAAGTGACGAAAATTAGCACCGTCGTTACAGACTCTAAGTATTTAGGCTTTCACACATAATGCAACTAAATCCTAAGTGTTATACTTTACTTAGTTTGATGTGTTGGTAGGCATAATACATATAGGGAATCTCAAGGCTAATAAAATATTCTAGAATTAGTCAAGCGTGTCACTAACTTAGATATATGACCAATCGGTCTTAATTTTTATGTACAAGACATACAAACATTGAGTCTAAATGAGGTATGCAAACTTTCTGGGGATGTATGACAACATCAAATACATCTGAAAATGGATAGAATAGAAATATCATGTAAAACTGAGAGTCGAAAACATGCAACTCTGTTGTACGTAAGTACAGACCTGTTGTCTCTGTTTAGATTCGGGTTAGCAGACATGTCGCTTTGTTGTACGTCAGTACAGACCTGTCACCGCTATCTGCTAACTTTAAAAATAAACCTTAAGTCGAACTAAGACACTTTGTTGTATGAGAATACAGACCTGTGTCCGATGTTTGTCTTTTAAAGAAAGTTTGCAAATACCAACAAGTTAGAATCTTTGTCTGTGTGCCTTGATCATAAAAGTATGTCTATGTCTGAGTCACGTAAGATAATTTCCTGATAAATAAAATGGCCAAGGGATATTCCGAAATGTAGAATGTTTAACAGGGTAAAATACCAACAATTGGCTAAATAAGTATGTCACAACAAACAATCAAAGGAATCAAAAATTCCTAAGTGTGAAAGTTTAAGTACTGAAAGTGAGTATCAGACATCGCTATCTGATTGAACCTTTCTTAGACTATACTCATCAAAAATATGTTGTTAAGTATTTAGCTTAGATTGTAAATTTTTCTTAAGTCTAGATTAAATTTTTGGTCAAAATTTTATTTTACTTTATTTTATTTTATTTTTACCTTAGTTTATTTTATTTTATTTTAGTTTAGTTTAATTTTTACTTAGGTAAATGGTCAAAAGTTACTGAGGGTGCATTCAAAGTTGAATAAATTAAACATTGCGTGAAATATCTGTTGCTTAGGGTAAATGAGTTGGCATAGTTTATCTGGTTACACGATACCGTAGAAAAAAGTTGGAAAAGTTGAATTTATTTCAAAATTTTTGAAAATTTTTCTAAGTATTGGTGGTTTCGAATCTAAGACAGACTCGAAGCAGTAAGACTTCGAATCTGTCAGTAGATTCGAATCTACACTTAGACTCGAAGGTTGGTTGTATAAATAGGTCAACAGTGAAGTCATTTAAGACTTACTGTTTTCGAATCTATACACTCGAGTCTAAAGGCGATTTCCAATCTATTTCTTCGAATCTATCGGATTTCTACTAAACGACATTTTGTCGACTTTGAAGACGTTGTGTTCGATTCTACAGACACTTCTAGGTATAATCAACCGGATTGTACAAGATTTGTATAGTTTTATACACAATTTTAGGCTAAAACATCAAATTTTGAAGTTTTATGGGTCAAAATAGGGTTTTTGCTAAATAACTAAGTTTGGACCTATAAAATATCAAATTAAGGGCATAAATCATTGATTAGAACCTAGTTGAACTAATGTGTGTCCATAGCAGTTAATGAAAAATTTACAGGCTCAGGGGGAGACATCGTGCCGAGATCAGGAGGTGCAGAGAAGAGATGATAATGAAGGCGATGATCCCGGTGCGAATAAAGAGTTTGAGTCTGTAGATTTTCCTGCAGCTCAAGTTACACAAGTTGAGGGGGAGCCTAGTCAAGGCGAAGGAGAAAGAGGTGAGGCCAGTTCATCTAAACAGCCTACAGACTTTGAGATCAGTGAGATGATTGAAGCGCTCATGGATCTCGATGATGATCCACTGGATGTAGGTTTTGATAACGAAGATGAAGAGCTGGAAGAAGGGGAGTTTGTGCCAGAGGAGATAGTCGACTGGCGGTCGGATGATGAAGTACTTGCTGATGAGGATGATGAAGCTGACGAGATAGTGGTGCAGCAGAATCCTATCACTGATACTTACATGATTGATGGAAATAAAATTGTCGATGCAGATATAGTTAATGTTGCATTGAATCCTCAGCCATCGACAGAAGAACCTGCAAGAGAGCTAACTAATGAAGAAAAACGAAAGCTATGGTTCAGGGCTGAAGAGAAAGAAGCAGCAATTAAAAAGACAATGAGAGTTCCAGGTACTGGGAAGCTGTCTGAGCGAATTTTAAGCTGGTTCTTTGACAGAGATCTGCAGCTATTTATAATAAAGAGAAAAGACGGGCTTCAGTACATGAGGCGAACTTTAAAAGCGTTCAACTCCCTGCCAAAAATCGAAATCACTGCGCTAGCTTGGAAAGATCTTATAAACATTGGCAATGATCCCTACGCGAGCGTAATCGAAAGAATCATAAGAAAGGAAGGGAGATCAAGGAAGTTCGAACGTTTGAATCCAAGGGTCGGGAGAAGAGTAGAGGATCCGTCACGTATTGATCCTCTAACTGGACGACCTTGGATGAGGATTCACTATAAGCCGGCTAGATGTCTTAGGAGGGTTCCTCTCAAGCCAATGCCACAAAATATTCTGAAGAATCTGAAATGGTGGTATGCTGACATGGAAACTGGGGAAGCGGTTATGGAAGACTTAGAAGAAAATGTTATTCTTAGAGTCTATGACCCACTTCACCTGGTAAACCTATCTAAAGAAGATCTGCAGATTTTGTATAATTGTAAGATTTCCAGTGACGCACATATGGATACTGAGGCTAGTAAGTATGAAAATGTGGTCAAGGTATGCGTCGAGAAAGGTCTGTATGCTGGTAGTGTTTTGAATCAATAAATAAACCAAGTTCTTAAATCAAATGTGTGAATTATTAGAAGCTATCGTCAAGGGGGAGTCTGTTGGTACATCCTGTGTGACGACAGCAGTCTAAGTGATCCTACATTGTGATTTTAGCAAGTGTGTGATATATATGTTTATATATGGTTGATATTTATTAGTGTTTGTATGTTTGAACTTGATGTAACGTATTACAAGAAGTTCAAACATAAAGTACAAAGATAAAATCAATCATAAGTAATAACGTAAGGTTCAACACTTAGTTGTTTATGTAAAAGGCTAGATTCGAATTATATATGGGTTGACATTCGAATCTGTGATAGATTCGAATGTAACCATAGATTCGAAAATAGGCTAGATTCGAGACTGTCAATATGGACAGATTCGAATGGGCCTTGGGCCAGATTCGAGGTTGGCCCACAACAGACTCGAATCAGGGTCTATAATTAGGGATAGACTCGAATAATTAGCAGACTTTTTGCAGAATTCGTGAGGAATTAAGCAAGAGGCGATCTCGAGTTTATCAGCTAGGTGAGTGCCGTTTCGAAGAGAATTAGTACGTAGGATCGTTCGTGTGTCATTCGTTCAGCGTCTAATAGTCTCCATGTTCCGTTAGTTGAGAGTTATCCGTCTAACCGTCAACGAGGATTCTGCACTCGTTCACGGATCCGCGTCTAGATAGATCTTGCAGTCGTAGACCTTACATACGTTCATTCTGAGTTAAGTAATTCTGAATTATTCTGATTCATTCACTCGTCTCCATTCCTTTCTAATTCATTTGACTGAGTTCATTCTCATAATGCTAAAGCAACTTTTCTGGGCATTCAATGCTAGCTGAAATTCCAAGAACTCAAAGTTCATCATCTTTGATAACATGTGCTGACTCTAGTGCACCACATGAGTGTATAAGCATATACATCACTCCTATGGTCTATCCAGAAACGGATGACCTACCCATGGAGTAATCCTTCTTATAGATGAGAGGTAAGGGTCTTATAGATCTAGTTAAGAAGGATCAAACACAGTGGGGTGTTAATCGGGTCTAGTGATATTATATTACTTATTCATATATTTATTCAATAATATCATTCTTTTTATGCGCTTAAACATATAAGTTTAGGTACTACAAGTCCATTTGCTTGTCATTTTTTATTTGCAGTTTTAATTGGGTACAAGACAAGAAAATTAGATGATTATTAGGGTTTAAAGTGAAAAATAAGAGAGCATGCAAGCATGTCCAAAGAAAGTTTGAGATTTGAGCTTCTCCAAGTCGAATATCCAACTGGCCAAAGTCCATATTTCAATTTTTTAGTCCATTAGGGTTTCGGTTGGATTTATTATTAGTATTATTATTTATTTATTTAAATAGGAGCCACCGAGGGATAAAGGAAAGAGATCATTGAAGATTTTGATTTTTCTTTTGGTCTTCTGTTGCGGCGGCGTGAACAATAAAGGGAGGAGGGATTGAAAAAGAGAGGAAGTTGGATATTTAATTTTTGTGAGTTTGCAGTGCCAAAAAAAAAAAGGAAGAGCAACATTTAATATATTTTGTTTTCTTTTCTTCTGGTGCCGTCTGGCGCAAAAAGGAGTCAACAGCATTCAAGATTTTATTTTATTCAATATATTGGTTTGTTTGTCTTCTGTTGTGGCGGTTCAAGGACAGGAGGTAGCCAACATCAACAAATCTTTAGTTGACTTATTCATTTTTTTATTTTTCTTTTAATTGTGGGTTCATGCGTAGAAGAAACAAGAACCAATATTATTTTTTGGATTTTTCTAATTCTATTTGGGTATTTATGTTTAGTTTTATTTGTTATTTATTATTGTTAGTTATTAATTTAATTATGGACTAAGTTTATTGTATTGGTCATTGATGAAAGAACCCTAGATTTAGGTTTAGTTTTTATTATTGAGTGAGTTTTGTTTATGCCTAGTCGTGAACCTTGAATTATTTATCTTAATAATTATTGAGTAGTTTACTATTACATTGTGTCATGTTCTGAAATTATGACTTGCACGTGTAGTTAGTTTTATCTTATCATTTGCTTGTTCTGAAATTATGACGATTGCATGCGGTTAGGGTAATAAATTATTCTGAAATTATGATAGTTGAAACTGCTTCTCTAATAACCCAGATAAAAGTTTGAGTTCAATTCACCAATAACGAAAGTTAGCGTGTTTTAAATAGATTAGGTTATAACCGGATTAGTAGGGTTGATGGTCTATGTTAGCTCGAAATTTCTTACAAACTCTATCAATCAATTGCACTTTTAAACGAACCAAATCTAGGGCGAGTGATTCAATGATAAATACATTTTAGTTATTTGATTCTATTCTCATAGTTAGTTATTTCGTAGTCGTTTAATTTTTTTGTTATTTACTATTAATTGTCATTTTGTTTACTTTGTCGTGTCAACGGTATCCAAAAATCTGAAAACAACCCCTTTTTTACTTGTTTGCATTTTGTCCACTTTATTTTTGATAGAGTAATTTTAATTAGTATAAATTGCATTTTTCGTTCCCTGTTGAGACAATCCAGGTCATACCAGTTTATTGCTATACGATCGGGTACACTTGCCCGAGAGTTTATCGGTCGATTTGGTCAGATTAGAGCTTATAAATTTAAGACTGATATTTTCGTATCATCTAGCAGAGGTAACATGGAAAAGAGAGGGGTATAAATGAAAGGAGACGGGGGGTGCATCAAAATCATGCTTTACTGATTACAGTGAGTCGGAAGGAGCTTTAATTGAAAAAATGATGTTGAGAGCTTGAGGGGAGAGAAAGCATTAAAAGAAAAGAATCCTATCATAACCAACATTTGTTGGGTTTCCTACATTTGCTATCTAATCTTTTTCGTCGAGTTTTGTTATTAAAGAAGACGTCATGGACCTAGTGACGCAAGCACAAAACCCCTCCTAACTACTCAGCTGCTTCTCAAAAAGCTACTGTTCATTTCTCACAGAAATTAACCTCATATGCTATCGATTTCTCATTTAGAGGTAACTGATATTGAAACATGATACATCTGCTCCGGTCTCAAAATTTCATTTGATTGCACATTGTGTCTAGAGCTTAATGATTATACACCTCTTACGACACTTATCGAGTCATGTCTGTGTGACAAAATTTGCTTGTCTATTGTGACAAAGCCGGAACAACTATATTGGTGCATACTCTAAGTATTTGACAATGATTGGTTGGAAATCCTACCGATGTTAACATCAATTCAGCACTGAACTAGGGATGGCAACGAGGCGGTTTCGGGTCTAGGAATGAAAATCCCGTCCCCGTTTAATAAAACCGCCGGTATTAAACGGGGATCCCCATCGGGTACGCGGGGAAACCCGTGGGAAGTCGAGGAGCCCATTTATAATCAATAATATGAAATTTGACGACATGGTTCAAATTTAAGCTTAAAACGCCTTGTGTTTAAAATTGCAATACTAATATTAAATTAAATTTGTATCTCCATCAAATGATAACGAAAAAACATTCTTTCAATAAATTATTTATGAATAAATAAGTTATATATGAATAAATAAGTTCTTTAAACATAATCATTTTTATGCATAATATATAAAATACATAAAAATATTTATCTTTTAGATATAATATATATTCAATATAAATAGCATGTTGCTATTAAATAGTGTAGGTCCCGAGAGGTTCCCAAAGTATATAGTTATAAGCTGTAGAGGGGGGGTGAATACAGCAATTTAAAAACTAGACACTCTTTTCTCAATGTTTGTATGTATTATCAACAATTTGTTAATTACAAACAAGCTTGAATGCGGAATAGTTCAAGCTGAGATGACAGATACAACAGTATGCTTACTAGTCTAAGACAGACTCAAACTAGTATACAATGAATACACTCACTAAGAAGCACTCACTGTGTTTACAAGACTCAGAGGGACAGCTTATGTAGGACAGCTTAGACACAAAGAAACTGTATTACACAAGCAGGCTTGCATGCATGAAAACACACTTGCACGTTCACTCTTGGGTTTCAGCACTTAGCTTTCTTCACACTTCTTTCTGACCTTAGAAGCTTCCTTTTATACTCACTTAGAGGATCTAAGAGAAACATCTTCATTGGACGGAATGAAAAAGGAGAAGTCTTGTTGAAAAGACAACATAACCTTTTCTGCACTTTTCTGAAAAGCAGACTTGTCTTCACATGTGCAGAACTTTTGTCTTTTTACTTTGTCTACTGTTGCATTGCCTTTAACTAATTTAGGAATGTCAACTTTGCGTCTTTCTTCCTTGTAAAGGCCTATTTTGATATAAGAAAAAGGTCTGTCACCCTTTTTCAAATAACCTTTTGTCTTCATGTTACAGAACAGCGTGGGCAGGCTGAGCAGTTCTGTTTTCCACTTTGTCTTCGACTTTGTAAACTGATCTTGTAGTCAAAAAACAATACATGATGACTTGGAAACAAATTCCATAAAGTGTTTAGCCTGTTCACAAAGAACAGGTTCTGTTCACAAAGAACAGAACACTTTAAAAATGCCCAAGCTGCTCAACAGTGTAGAGCAGCGTAGACAGTTTATGTCCAGCCTGTTCAGCAGACAGAGCAGCTTGGACAAACTGTCTTAGTTGCAACACATGCAACATATAGAACAGCTTTAGACTGATATTGCAAATCATTTTCAGGTTTCAATAAGGCATATAACAGGCCTTAAATTCAACCTTCAAATGCATCAACAGGTTTGATTATAAAATCTCCCCCTCAGATGTAGAACAGGTTTGACTGAGGCCTTTTTGTGCCTAACAAATAGTAATCGGAGTATTCGGGGATTTAAACGGGTTATGTAATCGGGTATACGGGACGGGTATTATCAATATCATACCTGCCCGATCCCCTATTTAACTTAATCATTTTCGGGGAAACCCGGCCCAATTAAATTGGTTTTCGGTTTTCCCCGTCGCGCTCGGTTTTTTTTTTTGCATCCCTACAATGATCGTAGGTCACATAGTTTTTTTAACTATTGTGTCGATACGAAACCTAAGTGGTTTTTGGTTGTTATTTTTCCCTCTAAGTTAGTTATAATGTCACAGGTTGTCACACCCCGTTACCCCGGTTGGCAACTAGCCGTGACGTCGCGGAAGCATAGTAATAATCAAGTGAACGACCACTACATGGACATTTTCGAAAAAATACATTAATAAACTTCAGAATATAACATTGTTAAAACATAAGTTTCATCACTTAAGTGTTTAAGTGTATTGGCTAGATTCGAATAGGTTAAGGATGGCATTCGAATCTGTGATAGATTCGAATGTATCCTTAGATTCGAATGGGCTAGATTCGAATCTTTCAGATGGACAGATTCGAATGGGCCTTAGGCCAGATTCGAGGTTGGCCCACAACAGACTCGAATCAGGGTCTATAATCAGTGTGGTCATAAGTTTCCAATTCAGGGCCTGTTGCACCCATCCTTGTTATTTTAAGCTTCCACTGACTGCCTTTCTTTGAAATTGGGACAGCTTTGACAATTGCTTCCTTGGCTAGTCTTCTCTCAGCAACATCATGAAATTTTTTTCTGGCCAAATTGTCAAAGTGGTATTGAGCTCTTGCATGAGGTACTGTTGATTTGGTCACAGAGACCTGAGTACCTTTCTCTACTTCCTTCTCTTTTTCTCCTGCTGATTGCCTGGCAGCTTCCATTATTTTCTTTTGCACCTCCAAGGTAGACATTTTAATTTTCTTTGCTTCTTGGAGGGCAAGGGACTTAGCAGCTTTGGCAGATTCTTCTTCTTTTCTTAATTCCTCCAGAGCTTGAAGCTGTTCTTCCCTAAACTTAAAGTATTTGTGCATAGGGAGGCCCATCTCTTTGGCTCTGGCCTTGTGAAATTGTATTTCTGCCTGTTTCTGCTGCATAGGATCCTCAGCTACCTTTTCTTTTCCTTTAGCTGCTGCTTTAGTGACAGCAGCTTCAGGAATTTCTTCTTCTTCTTCTTCTTCTGATAAAATAAGGTGCCTCCTTTTGCTGCTAGGCCTGTCCTCAGGAATGATTTCCTCCCCCTTAGACTGAGCAGGGCTTGGAGAAACAGCCTGAGTAGGCATAGCAGCTTGAGAAGCACCTTCAGCTGCACCTGTTTCAAAAATCTCTGCTGGCTGACCAGTGTGAGTTGCAGACACTGGTATCTCCTTAGGAGAAGAAGTTTTCTCCCCCTTAGACTTAGTCTTCGAGGCAGATGACTTCTCCCCCTTTGAAGGAGATGAAGCAGCGACTTCAACACCTGGTCTGCCTGAAGACACAAAGTCAGCAGGCTTGCCAGCAGGTTTAGAGGGTTTAGGACCAACAAGGCTGTTCACTAAGTAAGCCAAGTTATCCTTCACCTCACTAAGTTGGGAAAGACAGGTCTGAAGAGAAGATGTTTGGGAATCAGCAAGAGTGGTCAGCTTAACAATGTTTTCTCTATCAGAAGCTGTGAACAACAGGCTTTGAAGCTGTGCAAGATGGACTTCAAGAGTATCTTGCACATCAGCAAGGTCTGAGGACACAGTATTTGATAGAGAGCCAA
Source organism: Centrapalus pauciflorus (assembly GCA_020465985.1). Taxonomy (NCBI): domain Eukaryota; kingdom Viridiplantae; phylum Streptophyta; class Magnoliopsida; order Asterales; family Asteraceae; genus Centrapalus; species Centrapalus pauciflorus. The sequence goes on from JAANYP010003756.1 coordinate 11,131, forward strand.
TAAGAGTGTTCAGGCTGGCCAATGTGGTAGGAAGGGTAGTGTTGCAAGAAGTGAGGAGAGATGATAGCTGTTGAGAAATGGCTGCCATAGAGGACACAGAGTCCTGTTGTAAGGAGAGGATAGAGGAGAGAGAGTTGGATACAGTTTGCAGCTGTGCAGTGAGTGCAATCAGCTGTGGAGAGTTGTCAGTTTGGGGAGTGACTGGGAAGGATTCTTTGAACATATCAAAGAAGCCTTTGAGCTGCTCAGACACAGAGTCTGAGATGATGGATGGTAGGGAGTGCATGGTGTGTTCCAAAGAACCAACTTTGTTGGTCAGCAAAGAAAGCTGATCCTTCAAAGGCAGGTCTTTGGGAGATGGTGGTGTATGGGTGGATTGTTTGGAGTGAGTAGATGGAGAAGATGATGATGAGGCTGGTGTTTGAGGATGTGATGGAGAGGGAAGAAGGACTTGGGACAGAAGCTCCATAGCCTGGGCAAAAGTAAGATGGCCCAGGTTGGAGGGATCAGGTCCTTCAGCAGCGGCTGTAGCTGCATCACCAGGAGAAGGGGATGATGTTTGGGGCCTTTCAGATGCTGCTTGTGTTGCAACACCCTCATGAAGACCAGTGGTGGTTCCCTCTGCAGTGCCTTGGTCAAAAGGCACCTCATCATTGGGAGATGGGATATGCATTTCAACATCAGCAGTGGTGAAACCTGCTGATGGAATTTGCATTGAGGGAGCAGCCTCACCAGAGGGATGGTGTGATCCCTGAGGTTCATCAGCTTGGGATATTGGTCCCTCAGCAGCTGTTTGGTGTTGAACAGCTGAATCATGGGGAACAGAAGTTTGCGGCTAAGCTGCTGATTGGTCTATATCAGCAGCGTGGGCACCTCGTGCAGACTCAGGGTGTGAGGAGATATGAGTGGGGGACAGTGTGGACACAGTATGGAGTGGAGAGGACTCCTGTCTTTCAATATCCTCAGCCTGTTGAGAGGCTGGAATAGTTGATGTGGGTATATCCGTTTGTACAACTGGTTCCTGTTGGGAGGAACCAGAGGGTCTAGGCTGACTCAAGGGTGACTCAGATTGGAGTGAAGCAGGCTCCAAATGAGCTGAAACTGCTCCCAAAATAGGAGAGGCAGCTGGGGTTGCTTCTTTTTCAACTGAACCCTGTTGAGAGGGAACAGAGGAGGTGGTTTTGTGGGCTGGTTTCTTTTTGGCTAATGATTTGCGTTGGTAATGGATGGATGATGTGGGTGATTGTGGAGTAGGAAGAGGATCTGTTTGGACAGGATGTGAGACTTGGCTAGGAACAGTGGGACTGGCCTGTTCCATAGTCTCTTGTGCCACAGAGGCACCAGCCACAAAGG
>JAANYP010003756.1:16570-39399 GCA_020465985.1 Centrapalus pauciflorus
CGCAGGAACAAATTTGACAGTGTGCCAAAATTGTTGTAAGTATACTTGTGGAATAGACGGCTTATACTGAAGCAGATAACCAAGAGGATGGCCTTTTAGAATGTCCACAATGATCGGATGGCTTACTTTTATAACTTTGGGGTCTAAACGGTGATTATTGTCCCTGAAAGGAAGGCAATGTTTTGGCTTGACAAGTTGATTATCTGGAATAATATGGGTTTGTGAAGAACGGGCTACAGAGGTTGATCTGACTGGGGTAGAAACGAGGGTATGATTTGATGATGATTGAGCATCAGAGGAATTTGAATTTTGGGATTGCACAGGAGATGCCATTTGAATACCTGTAAAAAATAAAATTCATGTTAGGCTTACCAAGTACACAAAGAACAACCTACAAAATGTAGAAAAACTTGTAACATTTTATCAGAAATTGCAAAAACTTGTGATTTTCTGTTTAAAGCATCGGGATTCCTGACAATAATTGAAAAATTATTGAGAGGACTCCAGAGTCAATCGTTTAGAGACCAATGTTAGAAAAACACAAATTTATAACAATTTCTTAAAAAAATGTGACATTTTTCTTAAAACTTTAAAATACTACACTTAGAAAAATTTTCTGATGAAACTCGAATGAAACTACACGTTTCTCGAATGACTCTTTAACAATCTCGGGTGATACATGAAACAACTCGAATAAGTCTACACCCAACTCGAATGATGTATACATGAAACTCGAATAATACTCTGTTAAACTCGAATAAAGATTTGAGTTTTCTCGAATGATGAAATTTAAAACTCGATTAAGTCACTACAAAACTCGAATGTCATATACATGAAACTCGAATGTAACATGTATTAAACTCGAATGGAAAATGGGATCCAACACCCAACTCGAATGACTAAGTCATTTTCTCGATTAGATCATAGTCCCAACTCGAATAACCTTTGAAGCACTTATTTTCTGAAAATTTTCTAAGTGTTACACCCACACTTGTTAACTCGCATAGAACCCAAATATTTCTCGAATGAGTCATGATGCAACTCGAATTATTCTCAGATAAAACTCGAATGACACATATAGGCAACTCGAATGACATACATATCAACTCGAATGACTCTGTCATTCAACTCGAATGACTCTGTCATTCAACTCGAATGACTCTGTCATTCAACTCGAATGACTCTTTGACAACTGGAATGGAACTGTTGATCAACTCGAATAAAACTTTCAATAAACTCGAATGAAGCTGTTGATCAACTCGAATAACACTTCCAATAAACTCGAATGAAGCTTTATTCGAGAAACTTCTTTTTATTTTTTCTACAAGTCTAAAACTCACTTATTTTGATGAATTTAATTTCAAGGATCAATTTCAGACTTTTAAAACAAGTACCCCCTTCGAAAATGTATTTTAAACACATTTATTTTACTGAACTTTGAACAAAAACAACTTTAAAGTTGTTAAAAATTCAAATTTCAGAATATTCAAGAACTCGAAACTGTTTTATTTGAAAAATCAGTGATTTTGTTTGTGTGATGTAAAAATGACTTATGAAATTTTAGATTCATAATCATAGTACCAATTCGAGCCTTATCACACATTTAATTTCAACTTTATGAACAAATACCATGAGTTGCCATTAACAGTCAAGAACTCAAAAAAAAATACAAACAGGTAGAAGCAAACCATATACAAAAAAAATACTAAGCAGATATACGAACCATATAAAGAAACAAACTGAAAAGAAAAAAAATACGAACGTTTACTCACAATTTTGATGAAAAAAAAAATTGTCGGTTGGTGGGTTTTTGAGGTTTCTTCGAAGGGAAGAAATCTATTTGGAGAAGATGAGGAAATGAATTTTCCGGAAAAAGTAAATTTGAATTTGAAAATTCAAATTTATATCCTCATTTACCCGGCCCATTTTTGAATTTTCAAATTTGAAAAATCCGGCCCATTATCTAAACCAACTTAGCCCACACACTAACTTTTCAATCAAAAATTGTGACTAAAAAAAAAAATTAACTACACAAAAAAAATTTTAAATGGACTAAAGAAAATATTTTTGTAAAAAAAATAAACAAACAAAAACAAAAAACAAAAAAATTAAAATGAAAGAAAGAAAGAAAAAAATTTTTTTACACAAACAACAAAAAATTATTAATCAACAAACAAAACAAATACTAACAAAAATAACAGTATTAACAAAATGTAATTTCTCCCCCTTGAATTTCTGAATGTTGCTCCCCCTCAACTTATGATTTCATTTTTCAAATCTGCTCCCCCTACAAAATAGTAGATAATTTTTATCAGATTTATACAAAATCAGATAAAATGCTTTTCTGCTCCCCCTGCACACGACATTCCAGATCTCGTTAAATTCTCAAGTATATAAACTTTTTATGAATCATGAATTTAACATCAGATAAACATCACTTTAAAAAATGAAAAATTTAAAATTAAAATTTTGAAACTACTGAATTATTAAATCTTAACGATTCAACATACCTAATTTGTATACCAAAAAATTAAACCGCTTTTCATCTAACGCTTTGGTAAACAAATCAGCTAGTTGATATTCAGTAGGTACAAAATATAATTCTATATTTCCATTTTCTACATGATCTTTAATGAAATGATATCGAATGTCGATGTGTTTCGTTTTAGAATGTTGCATCGGATTTGATGCAATAGCGATTGCACTCTGAGAATCACAGTATATTGGAATCTTCTTTGGTGTAAACCCGTAATCACGTAGTTGGCTTTTCATCCACAACACTTGAGAACAGCAAGAAGATACAGTCACGTATTCTGCTTCAGCTGTTGACAATGAAACACAGTGTTGTTTCTTGGATGACCAACATACGGGTTTGTCACCTAAGAATTGTACTGCTCCTGACGTACTTTTTCTGTCCATCTTATCACCTGCGTGATCAGCGTCAGAAAAAGCAGTCAGATGAAATGAAGACTCCCTAGGATACCATAAACCAAGATTTGGAGTACCTTTGAGATATCTTAAAATTCGTTTTGCAGCAGTTAAGTGTGATTCTTTTGGATTTGCCTGATATCTAGCACAGACACATGTAGCAAACATAATATCTGGTCTACTGGCTGTTAAGTACATTAATGACCCAATTATACCTCGATAATGGGTTACATCTACAGGTTTTCCTGAGATGTCCGCATCGAGTTTTGATTTTGAATCCAGAGCCATGGGAGTTTTCATAGGAGTACTATTGACCATGTTAAATTTCTTTAACATGTCTTGGATATATTTTGACTGATTGATAAAAATACCATCAGTCAATTGTTTTACTTGTAAACCTAAGAAAAAATTTATTTCCCCCATCATGCTCATTTCAAATTTCTGGGACATTAAAAACGCGAATTTCTTACAAAATTCTAGATTTGTAGACCCAAATATTATATCATCTACATATATCTGTATTACTATGATATCTGGCCCCTGACGTTTTATAAACAGGGTTGTGTCAACTGCACCTTTTGTAAATCCACATTTCAACAGATATGTTGAAAGGGCATCATACCAAGCACGAGGTGCTTGTTTAAGGCCATACAGTGACTTATCCAAAATATATACATGATCAGGTTTCGAAGGATCAGTAAACCCTTCGGGCTGATATGTATATACTTCATCTGTTAGCTCCCCGTTTAAAAACGCAGTTTTGACATCCATTTGATATACTGTAAAATTTTTGTGTGCGGCAAAAGCTAAAAACATCCTTATAGCTTCAATGCGTGCAACTGGTGCGAATGTTTCATCATAATCAATTCCTTCTTGTTGACTGTATCCTTTGGCCACGAGACGAGCTTTATTCCTAATAATGACACCATGTTCATCTTTCTTGTTCTTGAAGATCCATTTCGTGCCAATTATGGATTTGTCTTTTGGGCGCTCAACAAGTCTCCAGACCTTTAACCGTTCGAACTGGTTGAGTTTTTCTTGCATCGCCACAATCCAATCAGCATCCAGAAGGGCTTCTTTTACATTTTTAGGCTCAATTTTACTCAAAAAATTTGAAAATAAGCATTCATTTATTGTAGCCCTTCTTGTTTGGACTGATGAAGATGGATCACCAATGATATTCTCTATTGGGTGATTTCTTGTCCACTTAACTGTATGTGGAAACGGTTCTATTGGGTCTTGGTTGGGATTGGAATCGAAATATGGTTCGGGAGTTGTTGTAGATGTTGTAGGTGGAACATCTGAGGTAGGAGCTTCTGACTGTTCAGAAGTAATAGGGGTTTCAGAAGTATGTGGAGGTTCAATTGGTTGTACAGTCTCAGTAGTTGACTGCACCTTTGCTGTTGAAGCTTCTCCAGTTTCTTCTGAACTTTGTTGTTGAGAGAGATCTGAAACTACGACTGGATCTTCAGTGATCCTGTCAGGTACCAAAGTTTGAACATTAGATTTGGGAGTTTCAAAATAATCATCATAAAAGTTCTCAAACAACTTATTTAATTCATTTTGTTCAGCATTTTGTTTATTTGACTCCAATGAAGTCTGCATGTTAGGTCCGGGTTCTGAACTGGTGTGTTCAGAAGCCATTACTACTCCTTCGTCAAATTTAACATTTACGCTCTCGTTGACTATCTTGGTTCTCTTGTTGTAGATTCGGAAAGCAACCGACTCCTTTGAATACCCGATGAAGATTCCTTCATCTGCCTTTTGATTAAACTTTCCCAGATTGTCTTTATCATTCAATATAAAGCATCTGCAACCAAAGACATGGAAAAATTTAACATTAGGTATTCGTTTATTGATCAGCTCATACGGAGTCTTTTCGAATCTTTTATTTATTATTGAACGATTTTGTGTGAAACATGATGTTGCAACCGCTTCTGCCCACAAGAACAATGGTAAATTGGAGTAGGCCAACATCGTCCTAGCTGCTTCCACTAGTGTCCGATTTCTTCTTTCAACGACACCGTTTTGTTGTGGAGTCCGAGCAGCTGAGAATTGATGTGTAATTCCAACTGAATTTAAGAACGAGTCTAATGATTTGTTCTTGAACTCTGTTCCATTGTCTGAGCGAATTGTCTGGATGGTGAGTTGCAACTTTACTTGTATTTTTCAGATGAAGTCGATGATAGATTCGGTTGCATCTGATTTGGATTTCAGGAAAAACACCCATGTGTATCGTGAGTAGTCATCAACTATCACCAATACATATCTTTTCTTATTTATACTTTGTACTCTCATTGGTCCACACAAATCCATATGCAGTAACTCTAATGCTCTTGTGGATGAGTGTACTGTTTTGGATTTGTGTGTGGCTTTTGTCATCTTTCCTTTTTCACATGCCGCACATAGTTGCTCTTTTTGAAATTTAAACGCCGGCAGCCCTTTAACTAACCCTCCTTTTGCTAGGTTGGTCAGTTCATTGAAATTTAGATGTGAAAGGCGACGATGCCACAGCCATGCTGTTTTAGATGTTGCTTTTGACAATAAGCAGACATCTTTCTTCAGATTGATCGAGGTAAATCAATGGAGTATAGATTTGTTTTCCTGTTTCCTGCTAGAATTTCTTTTCCTTGTGCTGATCTGATGCTGCACCGATTGGCTTTAAAGTTGACTTCTAACCCCTTATCACACAGTTGTCCAATACTGAATAGATTATGACCAAGACCGTCAACATAAAAGACCTTTTGGATTGTGATTTTGTCATACTTCAGACTTCCGTATCCCTTGATCGGACAAAACTGATCGTTTCCAAATCTTACCGTCCCACAGAACTTTTCTACAAAGTCCGTGAGTGTGTCTCGTTGTCCGGTCATGTGTTTGGAGCATCCCGAATCAAGGTACCAGACATGGTTTACCTATAAAACGTAATAGCACATGAGGTACCCACTTGTAGTTGGGTACTTTAGTTTTAGGTAAAACATGCATAGTATCATTTGTTTTTCTAACTGATATGGCTTTAGGCTTATCGTTTGAATTTATTTTAGGTACACATTTTTGAATTGTTCTTTTGGGTATCCACTTTTGTACAATTCGCTGTGGAATTGTTTTTGAAATTTTTATCTGTAGATCCTTTTTCTGTTCATACAATGAGTCCTTTTTCTTTGGTTGCCACACAAGCTTATTATACTTCACAGTTTCAGACTTACAAACATAAGAATTCAAAGCAATTAATTTTGATCTTGAAAACTTAATACAAGAATTATTAACAATTTTATCATTATTACAGACAGAATGTTCAATTTTGCTGTTTCTATTTGTAACAATTTTTTCTTTCACGCGCCATTCTTGTTTTATAATCTTGTTTTTCTCTTCTCTTTGCTTCTTTCGCCACACTTGTTTTCTCGACCCGTTCACAACGTTATCTGACATAAAAGAAGTTTGAGAATTAGAAGATTTAGATGCTTGTTTTTTCTGTAACCTTTTCATACCTGTTGAAGATTTGACTTTACGTGCAAAAGAGTCCGTTGATGAGGATGATTCACCCTTTTCAAAACTAGGAGACTGAACAAACAGTTTTTTTTTCTCCTTCTTTTGTTTCACTGATGGTGAATATTCAGATGGTTTTAAAGAGTCTGTAGTCATTCTTTGCAGAATTTTAACAGATTCTTTATTACCAGTTGATAGTTTGTTAGTCAAAGGTTTGATAAATTCACCAATTTTACCGAATCTTTGTTCTAATGAATTAATATCAGAGTGCATGAACAGATCAAATTCTTTTTCTGAATTTATAGAATCCAGAGAAATAGATGAATGTGGATCAGACACATTTATGTTTTTAGACTTATCTTGCAACTTTTGTTCTATTTTTAGTAATTCAGACTTGAGTGTTCCATTCTCTGTCTCAAAACTTTTAATTTTCATTTCTAAATCAGAATTTATCTGTTCTAAAATTGAATTTGGTAAATATAGTTTTTGAGACTGAGTTGGTAATTCAGACAAATCCTTTTCAGAATAAGTTTGAATGTACTCTTCTTTAGTATCAACAATGTTGCTGATTTCATTTATCTTGGTATAGTCAACATAATTTTGCATTTTGTCTGATCTTGACCTTTTGATTTCTTCACTGGATTCTACTTCTTCAGATGCTTTCAAGAATGTCATTTTTAATCCTAAATTCATGTATCTGACATCATATAATGTTGGTGAATGTGATATAGCTTTTGTCAGATACTTAGGATTTTCCCAACCAATACCAGATTTAGAGTTATAAAACTCTGTATCTTTTGGTTGATTTAAATATATTGTTTGATCTGTTTGCCCTCTTTTAATAATTCATCCTCCATCTTCTTTATTTTCTCATAGAGTTTAGTTCTTTCTTCAAATATGGCATGATATTTTACATAAAAGTTTGAGGCTTCTAATTCAGTTATTCGCAGACTTTCTTGTAAATCAGATATTTTGTGATTCAGATTGAGTATATTGCTTTGAAGTTCTTCTTCCTTATCTTGTAAGTCTGAGACAGCTCGTAAAGCTAAGGCTTTATCTTTGGAAAAATCTAGGACTAAATTGTGTTCATTTAGAAGTTTGTTTTCCAAAGAATGAACCTTTTTCTTTTCTGCTTTTAAGGATTTTTCAAACTTTTTAAGCATGAAAGCCATATTAGTTAGTTTTTCTTCTAATATGCATGAGTCGTCAATATCAGAATCTGAAATAGAATTTACCTCTTGTCCTTCTGAATCCTCTGAGTTATCAGACTCTGAATCCTCCTCATTTTCAGCTTTATTTTGGCCAGATGCCATTAATGCAACTTCTTCTTTTTCTTCCTCTTCATCAGAATCAGATTCTCTCTGCTCTTCATCCTCTTCATCCGTCAGTCCAACCCACACCTCATCTTCAGCTATCATAGCTGATTCACTCAGTTCAAATTCATTGAAGATTTCTGACTTTAAACAGATATGGGCATCTTCATCTAAAATATCATCATCTTCAGATAACTGTAACCAATGATCATCCTCCGCCATAAGAGCTTTGCCTGACTCTTTCTCTTTGGCTAAGAGGGCCTTTCTTGTATAGTAGTCTGAATTTTTGACTACTGGAGATCTGCATTCCCGGGCATAGTGACCTGGTTTTCCACAGTTATAGCATTTCTGTTCAGATTCCTTCTTGGTTGATTTATCTGACTTCTCATATTTGTCAGACTTTCGTGCACTACTTTCTCCAGCTTTCTCATATTTATCCTTTTTCTCAACTTTCCTTGAGCCTGTTTTGTAGCGCATTTTGTTGTTTGTTGGCTTCCTGTAAAATTTCTTCTGAAATGCCTTTGTAAGCAGTGCCATCTGTTTTTTCATCTCTTCAATCTCTGAATCTGCAGATGAATCTGATGATTCTGATTCTGATGATGTACTGCTGATTACCGCTCTTTTCTCCTTTTTGAGCTTGTATTTATACTTTTTCTCCGCCAGTAGAGCTAGTGGATCAGCAGTTTCTTTTTCCGCTTTCTTCTTTCCAGATATTTTCCTCAAAACAACTTCTTGGTAGTTGTTGAGGTTTTCAAATAGCATATGAAAATCCATCTCCTATATATCTTTCGTTTGTTGGATGATCATAGCATATTTTTCCCATTCTGGATTTAGGACATTTAAAAATTTGACATTGATGTCCAAGTTGGACTTCGTCACTCCGTTTCTTTTTACTTCACTTACCAGATTTACAAATCTGAGATAAGTGTTTTCCAGAAGTTCACCTTCACGGGCTCTAAAGTTCTCAAATGTCATTAGACTATTCCTAGCCCTATTAGTAGCAGCTCTGTCTGATCCCCGCATGATTTTGCATACTTCATCCCAGATGGATTTAGCAGTCTTTGTATTTGTCAGACAAGTGTATATTTCATTGGGGATTGAAATTAACAATAACTTTCTTGCAGTCTTGTCCCCTAACTTTCTCCTTTTCTGGGCCTCTGTTAGGTTTGTTACCTCAACAGTCCTTGGTGGTATTGGGGGATTGCCAGTTGGTACTCCTGGGATTGTTTCCATAAAGATTGCTGGTCCTTCAGTTAATGATTTCAGCATTTCTTCAGACAAATCATGGAAACTTATAAATTCCAGAAACCGCTCCCGCCATTGAACATATTCCCCTCTGTATAAGATTGGGGGTTTGGTTTCTGATCCCATAGCAAGTGCATCTTTAGACATGTTGATTGTTCGTTGGGAAACTTTAACCAAGATCAAATGAACTCCGAATGAGATTGAAAAATTTGATCACACCTTGAAATACAGATTAGTACTGAAATCTACAACACAATGACCTGTTAGTAGCAATAAGCAGTTTGAATCAAACAGTGAATTGTGTTTGGATTAATGTGTGTGACAAACTTGAATGATTCTTGTGTTATGAGTGAAACTTGAATGAATGTTGTGTGAAACTCGATTGTGTCTTTTCCGAAACTCGATTGGATCTTTGATCAAACTCGATTGATTCTTTGAACAAACTCGAATGTGTGTTTGATCAAACTCGAATCAAGTATATGAAATTCACTCTCGAATGAGTCTTCTGTTAAACACGAATGAAGGTTATACAAAACTCGAATGAGTGTTCTGTAAAACTCGAATCAATGTTATAGAAAACTCGAATGTGTCTGTTGCAAAACTCGAGTGAATACAACTTGAATGGGTCTTTTATAAATCTCGAATGGGTCTTATATAAAACTCGAATGAGTCTTATATAAAACACGAATGGGCTTTATATAAAACTCGAAGCTGTCTTATATAAAACTCGAATGAGTCTTATATAAAACTCGAATTGGTCTTATAAAAAACTCGAAAGAGTCTTGTATAAAACTCGATTTAGTCTTATATAAAACTCGAATTGTTCTGAAATTCTAGTTGTCAACTCGAATATTACAGTTTGGCAACTCGAGTAATAGTAAGACCCAACTCGAATGACAAAGCTAACCGACTCGATTATCTAAGATTCCCGACTCGATTAACTAAGATACCCGACTCGATTAACTGTTATATTCAACTCGATTTACACACAAGATGTGTATAATTCGAGTTTCTTAGAATTTTCAGTTTTTCAAGTCTTAAATTCAGATTAAATCCAAATTTTACCCAATTTCATTCAAATTGTAATCGAAGGTAAGGTTTTTGAATACAAACACTTTTTGTAAAGCACTTTTATGCAAAAATGGATCTAAACCAGACTTTTTCAATGAAACAGTACCGGTTTATGAACTTTTCAAAATTTCAGAAAATTGCTCAGTTCTTTTTTTGTGTTTTGAAAATCAAAACAAGTTTGTATTCAGTTGATTCGTCTTTGAAACCTGAACCATCGATCCAATTTACACTTTAAATGAACAACAGAATCAAAACCCCTAGTGATTTTAGGGTTTTTCCGAAAAATGCTCAAGAACACGAAGAACAGATTCAATCTCAAACAGAATTATTCATTCCTAAGTCTCTGATACCAATTGTGAAATATAGTTTCTACGAATTCAATCAACAATATGCAATTAATAAGAACAATAAATGTAATCAATACTGACCGAATGATTTGATTGATACTCTTGATGATTACAAAATGATTTCTGGAATATTCTTGTACAGAGCAGCTTTCTCTAAATCAAATGCGTACAAAATGATATCTGACAGATCTGAAAAAAAACTTCCTATTTTGAAAGTCAACATGACTATTTATACACATTTACAAACTATAAGGAAATTACATATTAAGTCCCTAGACTTTGATATTTCATCAACTAAAACATATTCCAACACAGTACATTAACTGAAATAAAATTACAACATTAAAGTAAAGTAAAAGACCAGTTTATATATACACTGATTCTTGATTACATAAAACAACACATGTTTTTACAAGAGTACAAGTAATGTACTAATGTATATTACAACTAATGTAAATAAGCAAAGTTGCAACATATGTAACATAGTACAACTAATGTACAAAAAGTTTTGGACTGTTGGTGTTGGGAGCAGATAATGGCAAGCCTGTCCAACAGATGAACAGCTTCCATTCTTCATCTACCCAGATGGTAGATGGACTTCATTACAATGGAGGGGGACCTTCAAACATCTTCTCAAGTTGCTCCCTTGTATTCTCAAGTTCACGCATTTCACTTCTGATGAACTTAGGATCTTCAAGCTCACCTCTCTCATAAAAGCCTCTTAGCTGATCCCAGACGGCTGCTTTCCACCTGCTTGACTGCCTAAATGAAATTGCAAGTCTTTCGGCTACAAGCTGTCTCAGATCCACCTTGTATAGATCTGATGCTCTCTGAAAGCAATTCTTCTGAGTTAAGGGATCTACAAAAAATGCCCCCAGCTCAGGCTCTTCAATGATCTTGCTGTCTTCAAACTCTACTCCACTAGGCTGGCTGTGATCAACTCCTTTCATCTCAATAGCATAGTCACCTTGTTCTATCAGGATGAGGAGTTGTTCCATCTCAGTGTCCTTCCTTGTCCTCCTAACCTTTATTTTTGGTTGTGTCACATAGACACCTTCACTAACTTCTTTGGAGATCAGGCCAATGTTCTTCACTCTCTCCATCAGCTTCTTGACATATGCTCTGAAAGTCTTAGCAGTTTCTGATTTAGACTCGCTCAGAGCAACTACCAGCTCAATCCATTCTCTGTACCCCATCTGTGCAACATCAGTGTAGTCATATGTTTCTAGTTCTGGGCCTGTTGCACCCATTCTGGTTATTTTCAACTTCCACTGACTGCCTTTTCTTGATATGGGCACAACTTTGACAATTGCTTCCTTGGCAAGCCTTCTGTCAGCAGCATCCTGAAATTTTCTTCTTGCCAGGTTGTCAAAATGGAACTAAGCTCTTGCAGAAGGCACTAGAGTTTTGGTCACTGAGACCAGAGCACCTTTTTTTTCTGCTTCCTTCTCTCCTGCTGATCCCTTAGCAGCTTCCATTATTTTCTTTTGCACAACCAGAGAGGACATTTTAACTTTCCTTGCCTCTTGAAGTGCAAAAGATTTAACAGCTTTGGCAGATTCTTCTTCTTTCCTTAGAGCTTCCAGGGCTTGAAGCTGTTCTTCTCTAAACTCAAAGTACTTGTGCATAGGAAGACCCATTTCTTTGGCCCTGGCTTTGTGAAATTTAAGCTCTACTGCTTTCTGCTGTAGAGGATCAAAGGCTGCTTTTTCTTTTCCTTTAGCTGCTGTAGTGACAGCAGCTTCAGGACTTTCCTCCTCCTCTTCTTCTTCCTCTTCTAGAATCAGATGCCTCCTTCTGCTGCTTGGCCTGCCCTCAGAAATAAATTCCTCCCCCTTAGACTGAGCAGGGATTGGAGATTCAGCCTGAGTAGGCTGAGCAGCATGGGAGGCACCCTCCATTGTACCTATTGCAGATGCTCTTGCTGGTTGACCAGTGAGTATTGCAGGCACTGATTTCTCCTTAGGAGAAGAATTTTTCTCCCCCTTAGACTTAGTCTTCGAGGCAGATGACTTCTCCCCCTTTGAAGGAGATGTACCAGCCCCTTCAACACCTGGTCTGCCTGAAGACACAAAGTCATCAGGCTTGCCAGCAGTTTTGGCAGCAGGCCTGGGACCAACAGGGCTATTCACTAAGAATGCCAAGTTGTCCTTCACCTCTGCAAGTTGGGAAAGACATGCTTGAAGAGAAGAGGATTGGGTATCTACAAGGGAGGTCAGCTTAACAATATTTTCCATATCAGAAGCTGTGAACAGCAAACTTTGAAGTTGTGCAAGATGTAGTTCTAGAGAATCTTGCACATCAGCAAGGTTTGATGACACAGAATTGGATAGGGAGCCAATGAGTGTGTTCAAGCTGGCCAGAGTGGCAGGAAGTGTAGAATTGCAAGAAGTTAGGAGAGAGGCCAACTGTTGAGAAATAGCTGTTATTGAGGACACAGAGTCCTGTTGTAGTAAAAGAATGGAGGAGAGGGATGTGGACACATTTTGCAGCTGTGCAGTAAGTGCAAGCAGCTGTGGAGAATTATCAGGTTGTGGAGTGGCAGGGAAGGAATCCTTGAACAGATCAAAGAATCCCTAAAGCTGTTCAGACACAGAGTCTAAAATAAGAGAGGGTAGAGAGGACATAGAGGTTTCTAAAGAACCAACTTTGTTGGTCAGCAGGGAAAGCTGATCCTTCAAAGGCAGGTCATTAGGAGATGGAGGTGTATGGGTGGACTGTTTAGATTGGGTTGATGGAGAGGAAGATGATGAGGCTGGTGTATGAGGATGTGATGGAGAGGGAAGAGGAACATTTGAGAGAAGCTCCATAGCCTGGGCAAAAGTAATGTGGCCCAGCTTGGAGGGGTCAAAGGGTCCCTCAGTAGTGGCTGTAGCTGCATCATCCGCAGAAGGGGTTGATGTTGGGGGCCTTTCAGATGCTGCTTGTGTTGCAACACCTTCATGAAGGCCAGTGGGTGTTCCCTCTGCAGTGCCTTGGTGTAAAAGCACCTCATCATGGGGAGATGAGATATGCATTTCAACATCAGCAGTGGTCCCTCAGCAGCTGTTTGGTGTAGAACAGCTGTATCATAGTGAGTAGAAGTTTGAGGCTGATCAGTAGTGTGGGCACCTCGTGCAGACTCGGGGTGTAAGAAAGTTTGAGGTGGGGACATTGTGGACTCAGTATGGAGTGGAGAGGAATCCTGTCTTTAAATATTCTCAGCCTGTTGGGAGGCTGGAATAGTTGAAGTGGCTATATCTGTTTGTACAACTGGCTCCTGTTGGGAGGAACCAGAGGGTCTAGGCTGACTCTGGGTGGACTCAGGTTGGAGTGAAGCAGGCTCCAATTGTGCTGAACCTTCCCCCAAAATAGGAGAGGCAGCAGGGGTGGCTTCTCTTACAACTGAACCCTGTTGAGAGGGAACAGAGGAGCTGGTTGTTTGGGCTGATTTTCTTTTGGCTAGAGATTTGCGTTGGTATTGGATGGATGAAGTGGGTGATGTTGGAGAGGAGATGAGAGGTTCAGACTGGACAGGTTTAGAGACTGGGTCAGAAACAGGTGGGTTAACCTGTTCCATAGTCTCAGGTGCCACAGAGGCAGCAGCCACAGAGGCTTCAGGTTTAACGAATGAACCAGGGTGAGGAGCCTGCTCCCCCTCAGCCACAGAGGCTAAGGGTGCAGGCTCAGACTGAGCTGTTTTGGCCTTCTTGTGGACAGGCCCAGCTTCAGTGGTTGCCAAGGTCCTTTTAACAAGTTTAGACCTGGCTTTGGATTTTCTCTTGGGAGCAGCTTCTGGATCCACCCTCACATCAGAGGGTCCTTCCACCAATCCAAACAACCTCCTCATTGGTGTTGACAGAGGAGGCTCATTTGGAAGAACAGCAGTGTAGAAAACTCTATTCCCTATTACAGGGAAGGCAGGAGTATGAAGTAAAGGCTGAGAGTTGTACAAGTGCTCACCACAAATGTGTCTGAAGATGAGGCTCAGAAACCTGGGGTATCGAACAGCAGCTGGTCGTGTCTCTTGCTGCACCAGGTTCCTCAAGCTCAGAAAAATCCACTTAGCCATATACATTGTAGTCCCATCCACCAGCTGTAGGACTATTGGGATTTCATCACGGCTCAGTTGGTCAAATGAACCAACTTTGCTGCTGAAGCACATCACCACTGAGGCAATTAGAAAGCTGTAGGTAGGAGACAGATCCTTCCTGAACAGCGTAGCTCCGATTTTGGGTTCTGCTACACCACATAAGCGTAGCAAATTTCCCATTTGGTCATTCTCAGGTTGAGGCATGTCATATGAAGCAGCAGTTGGCAGAGGAAGAACTTCCCTGAGAAGATCAGTAGTGATCTCAATGGTCTGAGTCCCATTGAGAATAGTATCCTTGATGACTTTGGTATTGGGGTTGTAGGCACAAGTGTACCAAAACTCGTATACCATCTCCTGGTACAGGACACCAGGAGTAGCAGTCATGGCGTAGTTCAATGGATGAACTGTCAAAAACTCCACCATTTGATTATAACCTTTCTCCACATAGTTTTTGGGGATTGTGAGGTTGGCAATGTAGTTAGTGGGTTTGATGGTTAGCATAGTGGTGACTGATGAGTGTTTTTGTACATCATCACCAATAAATACTGGTAGAAAGGGATTGTTTCTGTGAGCCATTTTGGAAGTAGTGAAAGTAGCAGAAGCACAAGACACTTAGTCGATTTTTAGGGTTCTTAGGAGGTTTATGGTAGTAGTGAGGAAGACGAAGATGAAACAGTATGAGGTATTTATAGGATTTGAATGTGAGTGGGTATGAGAGAGAAATGTTTGGGCGGTTGATTTGAAAAGGTCGTTAACGGAAAACGGAACGGTTGTCCATGTCAGACCGTTTGTCAGACCACTTGAGCCCTTTTTAATCACTAACACACGTAACCCACATTATCCGCAGTAATTAAGTTAAATAAAAACAGAAATTAAGTAACTTAATTGTGAAGAAAGGTAATTAAAAACTGTTGGTCTAAGCTATTGGTCAAACCTGTGATGAGCAGGGTCATCACAAGTTGTTCACTCTTCAGACTGTTCTCTCAACCTGTTCAGCTATGTAAGAACAGGTTTTGTTCAATAGCTGATCAGGTTACAAGACAATGTCTTGTAAATCAGTATGAAGGAGTGAGCAGGATGGAGAATGCACCATCAGAGCAGGCTGGACGAATAAACTGTTATTGTTCATCCTGTTATATGTTCAAGCTGTTCAAGCATTTCAGAAAAATGGCTAAGTACAGAATATGCATAGCCTGTTCTGTCTAAGCTGTTCTGAGAAACTTGAGCAGTGTGAGACATACAAAATTCTTAGACCTTTGAGGACACTTAGTCACTTTTGTTTAACATGCCCAGCTTGCTGACAAGGTAATTAAACCTGGTTTCATCAAGAGGTTTTGGTGAAAATGTCTGCAAGTTGTTCATTAGTGGAAATAAAACTTACCTCCACATTACCTTTCTGAATGTGATCCCTGATGAAGTGATGTCTGACTTTAATATGCTTTGTTCTTGAATGAAATACTGGATTGTTGGAAATGGCTATGGCACTTGTGTTGGCACGCAGAATAGGAATTTTCCTATACACAAGCCCATAGTCCTCAAGCTGATGCTGCATCCACAGAATCTGCCCACAGCAGCTTCCAGCAGCAATGTACTCAGCTTCAGCAGTAGAAGTAGACACTGAGTTCTGCTTCTTGCTACACCAACTTATCAACTTACCACCAAGAAGTTGACATCCACCTGTTGTGCTTTTCCTATCTAGCCTGCAGCCTGCAAAATCAGAATCTGAATAACCTGTTAGTTCAAGACTTGAATCTTTGGGATACCAAAGCCCAAGCCTGATGTGCCCTTCAGGTATCTGAAGATTCTTTTAACAGCAGCTAGATGAGATTCCTTTGGATCAGCTTGGAACCTAGCACACAAACAGGTGGCAAACATAATATCAGGTCTACTAGCAGTTACTTATAGCAAGCTCCCAATCATACCTCTGTAAGCTGTTACTGAAACAGCTTTGCCACTGGCATCAGCATCCAATTTTACATTGGTTGCCATTGGGGTTTTAATAGGAGAACTTTGATCAAATTTAAACTTTTTCAAGAGATCTAAAGTATGCTTTCTCTGATTTATAAAAATTCCAGTTGAGGTTTGTTTAACCTGTAATCCTAAGAAGAAAGTAAGTTCTCCCATCATACTCATTTCATATTTGGATTTCATGAGTAATGAAAAATTCTTGCATAACTGCTCATTGGTAGATCCAAATATTATGTCATCCACATAGATTTGAACAAGCATAATATCAGACTTCACCTTCTTTATGAACAGTGTGGTATCCACTTTACCTCTAGAATACCCATTGCTCATAAGAAATTCAGTAAGAGTGTCATACCAGGCTCTAGGGGCTTGTTTGAGACCATAGAGTGCTTTGTCCAAATTATTGACAAAACCTGGATATTGTTCATTTTCAAAACCTTGAGGCTGCTTGACATAAACTTCTTCTTGCAGCTTCCCATTCAAAAATGCACACTTCACATCCATTTGAAATACCTTAATGCTCTTATGAGCAGCATAGGCTAGATACAAACGAATTGCTTCTAGCCTGGCCACAGGAGCAAATGTCTCATCATAGTCAATTCCTTCCTCCTGTCTATAACCCTGAGCAACCAGTCTTGCCTTATTTCTAATGACATGACCTTGCTCATCCATTTTATTCCTGAAAACCCATTTAGTGCCAATTATAGTTTTACCTTTAGGAGCAGGGACCAACCTCCATACCTTGTTTCTCTCAAACTGATTGAGTTCTTCTTGCATGGCAGTGATCCAATTGGCATCTTTTAGTGCTTCATCCACCTTCTTTGGCTCCATTAGTGAAACAAAACTGGAGAACATATAGAGGTTCCCTAAGCTGTCCCACGTTGTTTGTACCCCTTTGTTGATGTCACCAATTATTTGATCATTGGGGTGACATCTGATCCACTTAGGATCATTTTTCAATGTGGATTCTCCTGAGTTATCAGCATCTTCAGCAGGTCCTGTTGAATAGCTCTCAAGATTCTCAGACACACTGTTTTCTTGAGCCTGTTCACTTGTTGAACATGATTGACCACTGTTGAACATATCAGCATTGGAACCAGGAAAATCAGCATTGATAGGTTCAGGACATACAGTTGTAATTAAGTCAGTACACTTATTCACACAGGATGTATTGACATAATCATCATCATGCCCGTCATTGTTTACAGGTTCCACACTGGGTGTAGTGGAAGCTTATTGAGTCCTCTTCACTATTTGAATGCATCAGATCATCAAAGTTTAGTTCTCCTGAAACTGGTTCAGGAACAGCTTTGGTGGAAGCATTCTTGGACTCTTCAAAGGTGACATTGATAGATTCATCTATCACCTTTCTTTTGTTGTTGTATACTCTGTAGGCTTTAGAGATAGCAGAGTAGCCAACAAACACACCTTCATCAGCTTTTGGTTCAAACTTTGCCAGTTGGTCTCTTTGATTCAGAATGAAGCAGGGACAACCAAACACATGGAAGTAACTGACATTTGGCTTTCTCCCTTTGAGCAGCTCATAGGGAGTCTTGTTGAACCTTTTCACCACTAAGGATCTGTTTTGGGTGAAGCATGCAGTGTTAAAAGCTTCAGCCCCGAATGATGAAGGTAAACCAGATGCACACAGCATGGTTCTAGCAGCTTCAATGAGAGTTCTATTTCTCCTTTCAACAACTCCTTTTTGTTGTGGAGTTCTTACATCTGAAAAGTTTTGAGTGATTCCTTTCTCTTCACAGAAGTCTTCAAGAGTACTGTTTCTGAATTCAGTACCATGATCACTTCTAAGCTGCTTTACTTGGGCAGAGTTCAGCATTTCCATCTTTTTAACAAATCCAATAATTTCTCTAGCAGCCTCTCCTTTGCTCCTCAAGAAGACAACCCATGTGTACCTGGAGAACTCATCAACCATTACTAGAGTGTATCTTCTTCCTCCTAGACTTGGGACATTGACAGGTCCAAACAAGTCCATATGGATCAAGAAAAGAGGAGTATCAATAGAAAAGTTATGTTTGGATTTAAAAGATGACTTCCTCTGCTTGCCTTTCTCACAAGCTGTGCAGAGTTTATCCTTAACAAAGGTCATAGAAGGGAAACCTGTCACCAACTCTTTCTTACAGAGTTTGTTGATGTTCTTGAAGTTCAGGTGTGACAGCCTTTTGTGCCATAACCAGTTTAGGTCTGCATTTGTTCTTGTGAGAAAACAGGTTTCAGTTGTAGGGTTCCAGTTCTCCAAGCTGCTAAAAGCTTCAGCTTCAGCCAAATCCTGTTTGAAGTTGCTTGTTGATGGGACATCAGTGTTGGCCATCAGACATTGATTGTCTTCTTTATCAGATGATGAATCAGACTCCTCCCAGTCACACGTCTCTGCCATAAGTCCCTTTTGCCGGTTGGAAACCACTGAGTTTTCCAACTTACTCAGCTTAGCCATAGCCATAAGGTACTTAACCCTATAGCCATCATCCATGTTTGTCTTGTGTGGTTTGGATGACTGTCCAACAGCTTTTGACACACAGTCGGTAGCTATATGGCCAGGTTTGCCACATTTGAAGCCCTCAGCTTTGGTCTTATCAAATGCCTTCTTTTTAACAGCATTTGAGCTTCCCTGTAGCATGTTTCTTCTAAACCTTTTCTTGTTGAACCTTTTGACAAGCATGGCTATCATTTGCTCATCATCCAGTTCAGCAGTTTCTGCATTGTCTTCCTCATCAGACATTTCCTCCTTATCATCAGCCTGTTGATCAGGTTGAGTGAACAATATACTCACTTGATTTACAGGTTGTCTCACACTGGCCACAAAGGCTGCACCTTTCTTATATATTTCCAAGGCATTTCTCTTCTGTTGCCTTGACTGCTCATCATTCAGTAGGATCCATACAGATTCACAAGATCCATACTTCTGATGGTACCTGAATTCCTTAAGATTGTAGAAAAATAATTCCATTCTTCAGGCAGGACGTCTAAGAATTTGCTTACCAAAGTCAGGCTGTCCTTGGTGATCCCAACAGCTTTGAGATCATTTACAAGAGCAGTAAACCTGGTGTAGGTTTCAGTGAGAGTCTCCTTTGGTTTTGCAAAGAAAAGTTCATACTGTCTAACAAGATTATTAATCCTGTTGTCAAGTGTGATTGTGGGTCCATCATAGACTGTACACAAAGTATCCCACATCTCCTTTGCAGTCTTCATCTTCTTAACCTGTTTGAAAACATCATCAGGCAGAGAGATGACCAGGTTATTTCTGGCCTTTGCATCAAGAGCCACCAGTCTTTTGTCTTCATCAGACCATTGAGCTTTTGCTTTCTCAAATGTTCTTATTTCAGGAGCGGCTCCTTCAACAGCAGGAGTTATAGTTGTAACAGAGGTTGGCACATAGGTATCCTCTATTACAATCTCTGGTAGTTGCACATCCAGATTCTCTAAGTTGAGCATCATTCTGCACTTCCAACCAGAAAAGTTCTGATGATTGAACTTTGGAGGTTTACCCATTGAGCCATTGTCATAGTATGAGGAACTTGCAGCACTGTTGTCCATGGAAACTTTGGGAAAATGAGAAATCTAGAATGACACACACTCTAAACTGCTCTGATACCAGTTGTAGGTCCCAAAAGATATTCCAAGTATATAGCCTTAAGCTGTAGAGGGGGGGGGGGGTGAATACAGCTATTTAAAAACTACACACAATTTTCTCAATGTTTGTATGTATTATCAACAAATGTTAATTACAAACGAGCTTGAATGCGGAAAGGTTCAAGCTGAGATGACAGATACAACAGTATGTTTAACTAGTCTAAGACAGACTTAAACTAGTTACAATGAATGAAACACTAATAAGATCACTCATTGTGTTTACAAGACTCCGATGACACATCTTGAATAAGAACAGCTTGGACACAAAGCACTGTTTTTCAAGAGAACTTGCCTGCATGAACGGGACACATTTGACTCAAACGTTCCACTTGGTTTCAGCTTAGCTTTTTTGGCTTGGATCCTCAATCCTTGGAAGCAGTTTCTTTTATACTCACTCAGAGGAACGGACTAATAGTGAAATAGCTTCTTCATTTGAAAGAAAGCGAACAAGAACGAAAGCGCGAAATGCATAAGTCTTGTATGGAAAGACAACGATTAATACTTCTTCCTGCGATTTTCTGAAAAGCCAGGACATGCCAGGCCAACATTAGTGATCTTTTATCTTTTGTCGCTACTGTGGCATTGGGCTTGAAATTAACTAAATAAATGGACAATGATAATCTTTTTGTGTTTTCTTCCACGTTGGTTTAAATGGCCTATTTTGATAGGAAAGAACAAAGGATCACACGACAACTGCCTGAGTCACAATTTTTCACATATCCCTTTTGTTTCTGTGGCACAGGCAGCAACACGCTTGGGCAGGGCTGGAAAGCAGTTCTGTTTTCCACTTTGTCTTCGACTTTGTAAACTGATCATTGTAGCCCAAAAAAACATTAATGAGGACTGGAAAAACATATTTCATAAAAGTAGTATTTAAGCCTGTTCCACAGAAGAAAAACATCAGAAAACCACTTGCAAAACGTGTCCCTATAGCTGCCTCACCCTGTGTTCAGAAGCAGCTTGTAGACAGTGTTATGTCAGTACAGCCTGTTCAGGCAGAAAGCTTGAAACAGCTGGTACATACAAAACCTGTCTGTATTGTTGCGAAAACAGCTGCACACCTATAGCGGTTTGGCCAGATATTGACACATCATTTCAGGGTGTCAATATACGGGCAGTTATAACAAGTCCGGGCCCTTAACATTCACTTCAAGCTGCCATCAACCACGGTTTTGCATTAAGAATCTTCCCCCTTAGATGACGTGCACAACACGGTGATGACTGAGGGGCTTTATGTGACTAACATATAGTCTATCCTATAAGTACATTATCGAGTGTTAGGGGGTCGTGTTGGTGGCTTGGTTTTTTTAAGTTTGTATTCAGGGTTTTTGATATCGAGATGTTTTGTTTGTGTTCATGTTGTGGCGATGTGTGCTCTCGTGCGCAAAGGTTGTTGTGCTTGTGTACCGGCACCTACGGCTCAAAAAATCAGCACTAGTAAATGGAGATTGACATTATATATATTAAGTGGTTAATGGACATGCTAGTAGGTGTCCCTGTCGCGTTTCTTGTGTATTGAGTCTAGAAAATCCAGAAAAGAGAAAAATTCCAAGAAATACTATCATGCGAATCAAGGACTGCACGCTTTCTTTGAAAATAGTATTTTCACTTGTTTCAAAAGGATCATGCTAGTAGTTCGTCTAAATCGATGACCAGAAGAAGAATTCCAAGATGAGGACATTAGGACACTGAAAGGCGAAGAGATTGAAGCCATAGAAAGAAGAGAGTAAAAGGAAACAAAAGTGTTGGACTGGAAAAATCAATATGGAAGGATGATTTTGTATACCTTACCTGGTGAAAAGTGAACCCAGAATACTCTTACAAGGATATTAAGCTGTAAGCTTTTCGCAGTGTACCTCATTGGAAAGAGAGACTAATAAAGCATGAAATTGTTGTCTATTCTTACCAAGCAATCTACTGGTACCTAGTGGACCTCTCCTGAAGCGTTTTTGTAACCACTAGGTTACCGATGGCTTTTTCAGAGGGAAAATGAAACCTGATGGTTCCATTGACAAATACTAAAGCACGTTTGGGTTTATTGAAAGGTTACACAAAACAAAATGAGAGGGTTTGTGTTGTTGATTTACTGTTTGCGACATATTCGCCACCGGTGCCTGCGAATCACTCCATTCGATTGTGTTTGCTGCTATTGCCGCACATTAAAATCTCGAAGTACACCAAATGGATGTTGTGAAGACGGCTTTCTCACCGGTGTTGTGTTTAGAAACATAGGAGATCTACATGAGCAACCTTAGGGTTTTTAGTGCTCACGGACTGTGGAAAGAAAGTCTGTAGGCTCGTTACTTATATGGTTGGAGCAATCTCCCAAACAACTGCATCAAACATTTGACCACGTATTGGTAGCTACTTAGGTAATGGATTCAAAATAACCATCGTTGAAGTGCGGCAGAGTGCGGATGTGTGACGATGAAAGAATACAAAACAAGGATAATGCATTCATATGTTTTTTACGGGACGATATGCTATGTCATTGGTAGTACCGAATAGAGACGATTATTTACAAACGAACAAATGTATTTATCTGAATGTTGAACCAACAAGTTGTACCTGCAAGAGACATATTGGGGAGTTGAGTTTAAGTCGCCTTTGACAGGTGACTTGATTCTTGTTCTTAAGAATTCCACCATTTGAACTCCACAGATCGTATGTTGTTCTGTCTAAGTCATAAACTCGTATTAATGGACAAAACTCTGTCAGCGCATTAGTAAGGTGACTGTTTCGTAGTACGCT
>JAANYP010003757.1:0-109393 GCA_020465985.1 Centrapalus pauciflorus
TAAAATTTTTAAGTTTTTTTCACTACGAAACAAGATTATTTAGGAGGGGACCCGTTGCACGGGCTACCCCCATTATTACCAAAGTCCGCCTATGATGAATATAACATGACAATGTCCCCTACTTTCCCTTCCTAACTTCTACCATTGTTTTCTTTAACCATCTTGACAAACTCCGAGTTTGTTGAGAGCAAAGATGATGTTTCGTTTGATGTTCACGATGGTGGTTAAAGGTGTTTGGATGATGGCGGTGATGGGTGAGTTGTATAACGTCGGTGACTCTGCTGGTTGGACGACTCTTGATAATTCAAGTTACTCGACTTGGGCATCATCGAAAACGTTTCGTGTTGGAGATACTTTGAGTAAGTACCCTTTGTTGCAACTTTTTTATCTAGCTTTTTGAATTTCTATTATATTTATTTACATGAAAATACCTAGAATCTGATTTGTCAAACACTCAAAACTGACTATTATGATCTGGATTTTGAAGTATAGATAAACACCCATAATGGCATTTGTAGTGTTTCATTACAACCCGGCGGATCACAACGTGATGCAAGTGAACCAGACGAGTTTTCGTTCATGTAACATCATGACACCTTTGAGAACCTGCAAAACAGGCAATGACTCCTTCACCATCAAGGGACCAGACCATTACTACTTCATTTGTAGCTTTCCGGGCCACTGTAAGGCTGGTCAAAGCTTGATGTTCGAGTTCTTAAGAAGAATTCTCTAAACACAATGCCAGCGCCACCAAAAGCAATGGCACCGACACCTAAATTGGTTGCAAGTGTTGCAACCGACCATGTGTGCTTGGCTTGGAGCGTTGTGGAGCCCATTATTTGTGTTGCAATTTGGACAGCTTTTAGTTATTAGTTATGTTGTTTTTGGTTCTAATACTGTAATGTTTGTTAACTTGTATCAGTGGGTTTGAACTTTAATGCACCTCGTATCATTTACTTGAGTTAAACTAATGATTTCGAGTCTATGATTCTTATTAACTTTATATATTTGAATGCTAGTTATCAATCTTGTAATAACGATACAAATTTTATATATTTTGACTGGTACTTCAGATTCAATTATTAGTCATGTTTAAATGCATGTTACGTGTAGAGATTTGTGTATCAAAGTAAGGTTACAAGCTAGTCAAGTGTTTATCGAGTTTGATTACAGTCATGAAATTCAAGCTCAAATTAATGTCTCGATTTGAGTTTTTACAGAACTTTGTATATTTATGTGTGTATGGGTGCACATGCACTCACGTATACATAGCGACAAACGAGTTAAGTTTTTATCGAGTAACTCTATACATAGTAACTTTTGAATACAGTTTGAGTTTGAGACAAATATTAAAAGGGTAACTCAAAATTTGAACTTTATTATTGAAGATAATCTTTAGGTACAATGTATTATGTGTGTTCAAAATGAAACCAAAAAATTTATTTTTGTAATAGATTTTTCATATTAACAGTTTTGGTTAATAGAGTCTTAAAATCAATAATAAATGAGTCATAAATGTTTCTAAAACAATTTTAACAATATCTTTTCATACCAACTATCAGGAACATAAATAGCCAAACAATTAATATAGAACATACTTTTAAAATAATCTTATCACTAAAAAAACTGAGAATTTATTAATAGCTTATTTTTTATTACTTGCCATAATCAAAACATAATTTATTTGACAAATTTATAAATCAAACAAAAAAACAACAAAGGAATTGAATTTGAATTGCATTCCATTACTGCCAACCAAACAAACTACAATTATTGAATTCAAACATAGCACAATTTTTTAAGAAGTCATTCATGTGATAGATTCCATTCCTGGAGTAAACATTATACGAATCAAGCGCCATCTAAATTCCCATTATGATTACAAATTCGACCCATTTTAAAATACCAATCACCTAACATGGTCTTACAAATACAAGCCCAAACCTAAATAATCAAATAGCCAGCCTAAATTCCATTCTTGGGTGCGTTCATTTGACGAAAACCGGAGTGTTTTCGTGTTTCGTTTTTGACGAAAACAATGGATGTATGAAAACATGTTCACTTGCATATTTTCTAAAATAAATTTTCTTTTTCAAATTTTATACTTAAATGTTAAAAACAATTTCAACATGTTTTTAACCATTTTTTAACTCAAAACGAAAACATGGAGTTTTCAAGTTACAATATGAACGCATTGTTTAGAATTCTCAATTGTTTTTTGAGAAAACTAAATCTAAAAACATTTTCTTGAAAACTGAAATTGAAAACAAATGAAAAATTTTCGTCAAGAGAAACGCAGCCTATTTTTGCAATCGGCCAATACAAAAAGATTACGAGTGAAAACAACGATAGTAGATAGAGACTGCACATCACCTCCAAATTCTTTTAAATTTAAGGTTCTATAATAGTTATTGATAAAAAGATTAAATAATAATCTTATAAAGCTATCGTAACAGAAAACATATAGATTTGTTTAATAAATAATTGGTTAGATAAAATGTATGTAAATTTAAAATTAAAGACATTTGGTATTCTTGTTAATTATATATAATAATAAATCGAAATAAATAGCAGTTGTTCTATGATTTTTTTACTTTTTATCTTAATTTAATATATTTTAATTTATACAAATTGATATTTTAGTTTATATATAATATAATACTAATATATTTTACTACAAATTAATAATTATAAATATAAAAAATAATAGAGTGTATTTATCTTTCTAAAAAATTTAATTGTATTTATCTTTTATCATTTATAGATTATTAAATAATAGAGTGTATTTATCTTTTCAAAAATAATAATATGTATTCATTTTTTATAATTGAAACACCCGTCTTAACTATTTTAAACTTTTACCCAAGATCTGAAATAAACTGTCAGCAAAATACGGGACAGCTAATTTTTTTCTTTTCTCAATAAAACATAAGGATAATACTGACATCATCAAAATACATCACATGCAAACTTATTAGGTTGACACCGCTAATTCCTCGGAATGTCAAGCTACTAAGTCGCCAAAATAAGGTTTAAGTCTTAAGAGTTGATAATAGAGTACATGCCAATAAAGTCTAAGGGTTCTATATAAACCCAATAAGTACAGAAATGACCAAAACGCTAAAGTAACTCTCTAGCAATGTCATGATGTGGTGTCATCGATCATAGTCCAGAACAGGATGTCGCTGCACCCTTACCTTTGTCTAACCCTATAAATTAATATCCCCACAACCGGGGTAAGCTGGCCAGGCTCAATGAATAACAGATTAATAGTCATAAACAGGTATATGTTCATATAACATGGTAATAGCAGGTTAGTGGCCATTTGGGATTCCAAGTATCCTCTGTAATCCCTAATAGAGGTTCTGGGTATCTCCCAGAACAGACTCCAAGTATTGTCTGGAGTCAGATCTCAAGTATCGTCTGAGATCAAAGTGTGACTCGAGATACGGCGTCCTGCATGCCACACGAAGTAGCAAAGCTCAGCCGTGTAAAGTATATATCATGCATATATGGGGTAACTCCCCAATATAAAAAATATCAAATGAAACAGCCAAGGCTCAAATAGCAGGTTGCAATAATCAGGTAATAATCAGGTAATCAAAGCAT
This sequence comes from Centrapalus pauciflorus, assembly GCA_020465985.1. Taxonomy (NCBI): domain Eukaryota; kingdom Viridiplantae; phylum Streptophyta; class Magnoliopsida; order Asterales; family Asteraceae; genus Centrapalus; species Centrapalus pauciflorus. Next base: position 3,610 of record JAANYP010003757.1, read on the forward strand.
ATATAAACAATAATACATGTCTAAGAAAGTAAATCTGTTACTCACGACGCCTACAATAAAGTCTGTTTCTTCAATCAACGAACTCTCGGCTACTTAGTAGTGCTAAACCCGTTCACCAAAATACCCACTACTGCCCTGTTAGTTCAGTTTGTTATTGACACATTAAAATCTAACTTATTTTCGTGATTATTAAATTCATAAGCATTCTAAGCAAGGTCACCGTTGCCGGCTGATCATTTGCTCTCGCTATAACGCCGACCAACGCCCTAATATTTCAACTTTTTCATTTAGCCTCTTATCTATTTAATTTCTTAAACAAAATAACTCCATAGTTTATTTTATTTTATTTTTATTTTAAATCTCAATCACTCATCTCGGATTCAACCATTAAAACATTCTTTGAACTTGGTTATAAACTTATTTTATCAATTATTTCGTTATTTGAAGAATTATTTTGAAGGCACAAAAAAAAAGATACAAAACTCCATTAATGGAGTTTTCAAGTTTATGAAGAAGTGAAGAATGAGTATGGTGGGTTTGAACTTCTTTTCGTACTACTAACTTCATTTAAAGTTCCATATAAAAGTTGCTAGATTAAATAAAATTAAGGAAATGGAATGAATGGTACCTCAAGAACAAGAAGATATATTGTTGTAATATATGTACCCACCACTTCTTTTATTTTTTTTAGCACCAAAGTCAAGAGAATTCTTTGGGATAGTAATTCTAGTCTTTTTTTTTTTTTGTTTGTTTGAAAGATGAGTAAAAGATACATAGGTATTTATAGAAAATCAAATAGACAAAGTGGTGTGGTAATCGAAATAAAAAAATTAAAGGAATGGGGGTAGGGATGGGGAAAGAAAATATGGATGTGATTTGTTGACTTTTTTTTTAATTTATTTATTTAAACCTTAGACATCATATTATTTCCAATTTATCTGAATAGACGAAATCAATATAATATATTACCGGAAACTTGGGGTGTTACAATCTCTTCCCCGTTAGCTTGATCTCATCCTCGAGATCATTCAGAATGGAATAGATTGGGATGGTTGGCTAACATATCTGCTTTGGTCTCCCATGTGTAGTTGGGACCGCGGTGGTGTCTCCACTTGACTAATATCATCTCTATCTCTTTTGTGCGCAACTTGATGATTTTGGAGTCGATAATTTTCTCAGGTTCTTCGACATACCGCAACCTTTCGTCAATCTGAACGTCATGCATAGGCACCATCTCTTCACCATGTTTGAGGCATTTTCGCAGATAACTCACATGGAACACATTGTGAACTCCTGCTAACTCAGGAGGTAACTCAAGCCTGTACGCTTGCTTACTGATGCGCTCGATGATCTTCTACGGACCAATAAATCGAGGGCTGAGCTTGCCTCGCTTTCCAAATCGCATAATTCCCTTCCAGGGTGATACCTTGAGCATAACCATACTGCCAACCTCAAGATCCACCGGTTTATGCTTCTTGTCTGCATATTTCTTTTGTCTATCTTGAGCTGCCTTCATATTCTCTCTAATAATCTGAATTTAACATGCGTAATCAGTAGCAGTTCCGGACCTCCAATAGGTTTCTCACCAACCTCATGCCAACAAGAAGGGGTACGACACCTATGACCGTACAGGGCCTCGAAAGGTGTCATGCCGATAGACGAGTGATACGAGTTATTATATGAAAACTCGATCAATGGAAAGTGTGCATCCCATTTTCCACCAAACTCAATCACACAGGTGCGTAGCGTATCTTTGAGGGTCTGAATCGTACACTCACTCTGGCCATCCGTCTGTGGGTGAAACGCGGTACTAAGGGTGACACGCATACCCAACTCTTGCTGAAAACTCTGCCAAAATCTTGAAGTAAACCGAGAATCCCTGTCAGATACAATCTTGTTAGGAACGTCGTGCCTAGCAATAATCTCATTGATGAATATTTGTGCCCATCGCTCCATAGAATAGTTCTCTCGAACTGGTATAAAGTGAGCACTCTTTGCAAGACGGTCGACAATTACCCAAATGGAATCGTGCTGTTTAAGAGTCTTTGGTAACTTAGTTACAAAATCCATAGAAATTACTTCCCATTTCCACTGTGGAATGTCTAATGGTTGCAGGCTGTCATATGGCTTCTGATGTTCGACCTTGACTTGCAAACAGGTTTTGCAATTTTGAATATAATCTCCAACATCTCCTTTCATACCCGACCACCAAAAGAAACCATACAGAAATCTCGATATATCATCATGCTGCTTGGATGAATTGATAGTCGGGTATTATGAGCTTCCGACAAAACCAACTCTCGAAGACCTCCTCTCTTGGGTACCCATATTCGTGTGTCAAACAATAAAACACCTCGACTATCTGGGGATAGGCGATCGACATAATCGACCATGCGCTCGGACTTAATATGCTCGTCCGTAAAAGCTTCAGTTTGGAACTTGATAAGATCATTAATCATCTTATCTTTAGCTGGAACCCGTGCATTAGCACAACATAGCACCCCGGAGTACGACTTTCGACTTAAGGCATCTGCGAACACGTTAGCTTTGTTAGGGTGATAAAGAATCTCGCATTCATATACTTTAATTAACTCCATTGCACGTTGTTGCCTCATATTTAACTCCTTCTGATCGAAAATATATTTGAGGCTTTTGTGATCGGTATAAAGCTGACAACGAGTTCCATAAAGATAGTGTCGCCACAACTTGTGAGCAAAAACCACAGCTGCAAGTTCTAAATCATGAGTGAGATAATTCTTTTCATAGTCCATGAGTTGACGAGATGCGTAGACTATAACTCTTCCCCGTTGCATCAAAACACATCCCAGACCATGTATCGATGCATCACTATAGACCACAAAGTCTTCATCCTCATTGGGAAGAGAAAGGATATAAGCATCACATATGTGCTTTTTTAGTGTCTGAAATGCTTCTTCTTGAGCTTCACTCCACACAAACTTGATATTCTTGCGGGTCATAGAAGTTAAGGGAACAGCAATCTTCGAGAAATTTTGAATGAATCGGCGGTAATAACCCACCAGACCAAGAAAACTGCAAGCCTCAAAGGCATTATGAGGTTCCTTCCAATTAAGAATAGCTTCCACTTTTGATTGATCAACTGCAACCCCTTCGCCACGGATCGTGTGACCGAGGAACTGCACCTCCTGAAGCCAAAACTCGCACTTAGAAAACTTTGCATAGAGTTGTTCTTGGCGCAACAACTCCAGAAACTGTTTCAAATGCTTGGCATGCTCGGCCTCTGACTTAGAGTACACTAGAATGTCATCAATGGCACAATTACCGACTTATCAAGCATCGATCGACAAATCCTGTTCATGAGGTCCATGAATGTTGCAGGGGCGTTGGTTAAGCCAAATGGCATCACCAAGAATTCGTAATGTCCATATCGAGTACGAAACCGTTTTATGAATGTCCTCTTCATGGATCTTAAGTTGATGATAACCCGATCTCAGATCGATTTTTGAGAACACAAAAGTACCCTACAACTGGTCGAAAGATCATCGATTCGGGGTAAAATATTTATTTTTGATGGTCACCTTATTAAGTGTAAGGTCTACGACTGCAAGATCTATCTAGACGCGGATCCGTGAACGAGTGCGGAATCCTCGTTGACGGTTAGACGGGCAACTCTTAACCAACGGAAACACGGAGACTATTAGACGCTGAACGAACGACACACGAACGATCCTACGTACTAATTCTCTCCGAAACGGCACTCACCTAGCTGATAAACTCGAGATCGCCTCTTGCTTAATTCCTCACGAATTCTGCAAAAAGTCCTCTAATTATTCGAGTCTATCCCTAATTATAGGCCCTGATTCGAGTCTGTTGTGGGCCAACCTCGAATCTGGCCCAAGGCCCATTCGAATCTGTCCATCTGACAGTCTCGAATCTAGCCTATTTTCGAATCTATGGTTACATTCGAATCTATCACAGATTCGAATGTCAACCCATATATAATTCGAATCTAGCCTTTTACATAAACAACTAAGTGTTTGAAACTTATGATATTACCTTATGACTGATTTTATCTTTGAACTTTATGTTTGAACTTCTTGTAATACGTTACATCAAGTTCAAACATACAAACACTGATAATCATCTATCATACATAATATATATATAACAAACATATGCTAAATCACAATGTAAGACAACTTAGACTGCTATCGTCACACGGGATGTACCAACATTAAGCTCCCGATGATCAATGCACATCCGAAAGGTGCCATCCTTTTTATTTACAAAGAAGACCGGCACACCCTAAGGCGAAGTACTCGGTCGAATAAAACCACGATTCAAAAGCTCCTGCAACTGAGACATCATCTCTTTCATCTCTTCAAGTGCTAAACGATAAGGTGCACGGGCTATCAGAGCTGCACTCGACATATGATCAATGCGGAATTCAACATACGTGTCAGGTGGTAAGCCAGGCAATTCGTCAGGGAATATATCGGGAAAATTACAAACAATGGGAACATCATTTACCAATTTCTTAACCACAGAGGAATCAATAGCATAAGCTATAAAGGTCTCACATCCTCGAGAAATATGACAACGAGCCTTGATCATTGAGATCAAACCAAGATCACCAGATCGACGCTCACCAGAGACACGAATAACATTATCATGCTCATTAGAGATATGAATCAAGCGCTTTTTGCATATAATACTGGCGTTATTGGCGGACAACCAATCCATGCCAACAATAACATCAAACCCTACGATAGTCATTGGTACTGGGTCAATAGAGAATTCATGATCCTCAAGATTTAAGGTATAACCTCTATAAAATTTAGATAATAACACAACAGAACCATTCGCGGTCTCCACAGAAATAGGAGCAGATAATAACATAGGTTCTATACCAAGATGTCGTGCAAATATAGCAAATACAAAGGAACGGTTCGCACCAGACTCAAATAATATATGAGAAGGTAAGGAGTTTAGAAGAAATATACCAGTAACGACATCTGGAGTCTCACGTGCCTCGTTAGCGGTAATCTGAAAAGCTTGCGCCTTGGCGTTAGGTGCCTTTGATTTCTTTTGTGACGATGAAGCTTGAAGAACTGGTCTCTGAACAGATGCCAGGTTGCCACTCTGATTCTGAGTGCGACGTGGGCAAGAGCTAGAATAGTGACCCAAGGCACCACACTCATAATAAGTCACCGGATACGTAGGACAATCAACTCGCTTGTGTCTCCCACCACAACCAGAACAAACTAGTGCTGAACCTGGACAGGCTCATAGGTGTCTCTTACCACATCTAGAACAATCATGCAGAATTCAAGACTACGATCCCGACTGTTGTTGTGGTTGGTTCTGAGGAAGTGATGATCCTGATGTCTTAGCTGGACCAGAAGATGATCGAGATGAACCCTGCTGAAACTGTCTCCTCGGAGCTGAGGATACTAAAGAATTACCCATGTGATCCCGACTGATGCTGAGAAGAGTTCTCAAACTTAGGCCTCTTTGGAGGTGGTGGTGGCATCAAAGTGGCGTCAGGCCAAGATAGTGCACGTTCGCGTCTCCGCGCACACATAGCTGCCTCCTCGAATGGTGGAAAATATTGTAACTCAACAAACTCTCTGATCTCAGGCCTCAACCCTGAGATGAAGTGTTCAATCTGACTCTCTTAATCAGGCAAAAGATGCGATCCAAACTGTAATTTCTCTCTAAATAGGGTCTCATACTTAGAAACCGTAGCAGAACCTTGGGAGATGTACATAAACTGCTTTCCCATCTCTTTCACCAAATCAGCCGGACAGAATTATTTCTTACACCGAGTCAAGAACTGCTCTCATGTCATACCCTTAATTAGATTGTCATCTATAGCCTTTGATGTGTTCTTCCACCATGTCGCTGCTCGACCAATGAACATACCTGTGGCATACTCTACCATATCTACCTCCCAACAGTGACTCATATGGAAAGGCTTCTCTGTCTACTCAATCCATTCCATAGCCTGGATTGGCTCGGCTACCCCATTAAACTCTTTAGCGCCACAATCTTTGAACACTTTAAATTTTACACTCTCAGGTCCTCGAGTGTTAGCCCCGCCAGTAGTGTTAGCTCGTTTCCTATTTTCTCTGGATGGAGTCATTTGAACATTTTCTCCCTCTGATGATCTTGTTGCTGTAATCAAATCACGAATTTCCTGAAACCCCCTCTGAGTATTCATATGGCTTTCTGCCATCGCCGAACGTAGTAACCGAGTCACTTTATTCATGATACGGGCCTCTATAACAGGCACTCGCTCTATCTCCGACTCGAGTCTTCCCCGTTCGACTCGTGTTCCAAGCTGACATCATCTTCGTCCTCCTCAAAGTGTCCTTCAGAATTATCATGAATATTATCACTTGATTCTTTGTCTTGAACCTGTGGTATTCATTGGTTTCCTTGGTCATCCAAGTTTCTGTGAATAAAATTCACAATAAAACAAACAGACTTAGAATTATTGGAGAATAAGGTTTATGATTCGGTAGTGATTTATGATAGATTGATATTTATATAAGCATTCTATTAAGCATTCCCGATTTAATCCCTACCACTCCAAGAGTCATTAAGGAATTGTCAATCCTAGTAGTCCCGTATTTGTCCTAAATTAAGTTCCAATAGTGAGTATGCATCTTAGGTCCAAGACTAAGTGCTCATCTGCACCTAATTCCCTCAAACTGATGCTCTGATACCATATTGAAACACCCGTCTTAATTATTTTAAATCTTTTACCAAAAATCTGAAATAAACTGTCAGCAAAATATGGGACAACTAATTTTTTTCTTTTGTCAATAAAACATAAGGATAATACTGACATCATCAAAATACATCACATGCAAACTTATTAGGTTGACACCGCTAATTCCTCGAAAAGTCAAGCAACTAAGTCGCCAAAATAAGGTTTAAGTCTTAAGAGTTGATAATAGAGTACATGCCAATAAAGTCTAAGGTTTCTATATAAACCCAATAAGTACAGAAATGACCAAAACGCTAAAGTAACTCTCTAGCAATGTCATGATGTGGTGTCATCGATCATTGTCCAGAACAGGATGTCGCTGCACCCTTACCTTTGTCTAACCCTGTAAAATAATATCCCCACAACTGGGGTAAGCTGGCTAGGCTCAATGAATAACAAATTAACAGTCATAAATAGGTATATGTTCATATAACATGGTAATAGCAGGTTAGTGGCCATTTGGGAATCCAAGTATACTCTGTAATCCCTAATAGAGGTTCTGGGTATCTCCTAGAACAGACTCCAAGTATCGCCTGGAGTCAGATCTCAAGTATCGTCTTTGATCAAAGTGTGACTCGAGATACGGCATCCTGCGTGCCACACGAAGTAGCAAATCTCAGCCATATAAAGTATATAGCATGCATATATGGGGTAACTCCCCAATACAATGATAATCAAATGAAACGGCCAAGGCTCAAATAGCAGGTAGCAATAAATAGCTAATAATCAGGTAATCAAAGCATATATAAACAATGATACATGTTTAAGAAAGTAAATTTGTTACTCACAACGCCTGCAATAAAGTCTGGTTCTTCAATCAACGAACTCTTGGCTAGCTACTTAGTAGTGCTAAACCCATTCACCAAAAACCCACTACTGCCCTGATAGTTCAGTTTGTTATTGACACATTAAAATCTAACTTATTTTCGTGATTATTAAATTCATAAGCACTCTAAGCAAGGTCACCATTGTCGGCCGATCATTTGCTCTCGCTATAACACCGACCAACGCCCTAATATTTCACAATTTTCATTTAGCCTCTTATCTCTTTAATTTCTTAAACAAAATATTAAAACTCCATATTTTATTTTATTTTTATTTAAAATCTCAATCACTCATCTCGGATTCAACCATTAAAAAATTCTTTGAACTTGGTTATAAACTTGTTTTATCCATTATTTCGTTATTTGAAGAATTATTTTGAAGGCACACAAAAAAAAGATATAAAACTTCATTAATGGAGTTTTCAAGTTTATGAAGAAGTGAATAATGATTAAGGTGGATTTGGACTTATTTTCATACTATTAACTTCATTTAAAGTTCCATATAATAATTGCTAGATTAAATAAAATAAATGAAAATGAATGAATGGTACCTCAAGAAAAGAGGATATATTGTTGTAAAATATTTACCCACCACTTTCTTTTTAGCACCAAAGTCAAGAGAATTCCTTGGGATAGTAATTCTAGTTTTTTTTTTATTTGTTTGAAAGATGAGTAAAAGATACATAGGTATTTATAGAAAATAAATTAGACAAAGTGGTGTGGTAATTGAAATAAAAAAATTAAAGGAATGGGGGAAGGAATGGGGAAAGAAAAGACGGATGTGATTTATTGATTTTTATTTATTTATTTATTTAAATCTTAGACATCATAAAATTATTTCCATTTTATCTGAATAGACGAAAAGCAGTATAAATTATTACCGGAAATTTGGAGCGTTACAATAATAATTAAGTTGTATTTATCTTTTAATTAAAAATAAAAGGTTACATTTATCTTTTGTGGTGTAACGTGGGAACGACATGTATGCTTTTGATGTTCTCTTTTGTTATATATATATATATATATATATATATATATATATATATATATATATATATATATATATATATAGATTCTGGATCACGTGAGAAGAGATGTTATAGTGAGAAATGGTGAGAAGGAGGTTTTTGCATTGATATTGAATCAACAAACTATTGATTCATGATTATTGATTCATTTTACACATTGTTGAATCAAATGTATTTGATTATATCGAACCCGGATCACAAAAAAACATGGATAAAATTTTTGGTGCATCACGACCGCAGAAAAATGCATTATTACTGAATCATCATTTTTAGCCCGTAAATGATGATTCAAATCTATATATTTGGTTCAAAAGTATTGATAATGAATCAAAAATCATTAGTCAATAGTTTGTTGATTCAATATCAACGCAAAACCCTCATTCTCACCATTTCTCACGATAAAAATCCCTTCTCACGTGATCCATATCCTATATATATATATATATATATATATATATATATATATATATATATATATATATATATATATATATATATATTATAGATAATGTATTCCCAATATATTTCAACACCTTAATGATTTCTTATCACAACTCAAGAAGAACAAAGCTCAATAATTGAGAAATGATGAAGAAAGACAAAAGGAATGTTGAGAGAATAATATGCAAGTGGCGACTGCTTTGTATTCAATTGTTTCAACCATATGATTCATTGTGAAACCCTAGGAGCTATACATAGCTTAATTTAATTAACTATGATGCATTGTCACCTTTGGCCCCTAGACTTTTACAAGGAAATAAATTACAAGGAAACTAAATACAAGACTAAATACTAAGTAAATAATTATTACAAAATAAGTCCACATGATCGAAATTAAATATCTAACAATCTTCCCCTTTTCGATCATTGTGGAGGTCCTGGAACTCTGGCGTGATCTGTGGATTCTCGGAGTCCAAGGATGATGTCAAAGCGTCTGGTCACTTGTCTCAAATGTAGCCTTTCGTTCAGGTATTCTATGCCGCTGAGGATATCATGAATCTCCTTTGGTGAGCATCTAAGTTCCGGATTTGGTTGAGCGTCAAAATCTTGAACTTTCTGAGTAAGCGCGGCTCGAACCAATCTGATAGTGCCATCGGAGTAACATGGAAGATCCTTAAAGCGCATGAATCTTTTGTAACCTTTTTGGTTCAAAAATATAACACCTGGCTGTCCTCGAAGCAGAACTTTATACGCCGGATAGTGGTCTACCAAAAATATATCTTGATCAGGAGCTTTCAGACCCACTTTAACTAGAGCACTCTCAATTGTCATCTGAAAATCTCTGAGGCACATTATAATTGAGCGGCGATTCATGCATCGGACCAGGGCTGCAAGTGCAGTCATGTGAGTCAGACGACCCTTGACTTTATTTTTCATCTTGTTGTGCAGAAGCTCGATTTCGTCTATGTTTACAAAGTCAAGGTCGCTTTCATACAATTCTTGAATTGTTCCATCTTCTCTGAGTACCTCGAAGGCCGGAGTGAACACTCTGGCCCTTTTGTACATGTGGATGATATTGATCTTTACAATTTTAGATTTAGACCAATATTTGCTCTTATCTCTCTTTTCCCTTAGCATCATCTGATTATATTCTGCTTGAACGGCTCGAGATGCATCGGTCATCACCATAAGAAGACGTCTACTGTAAGACCCCGGCTTCTTTCTAAATACCATCTTGAATCATTCTTCTAAGAAAGGATTCTGAAACTGTTCAGCCGGGAACTTCTTCAAGAATTCTTTTAACCCCTGGACCGGAGGTTCTTCTAATTCGGCAGGAGGAACCTCAAGAAGTTTCAAGACTCTAGCCCTCCGGTCCTGACTCAATTCTTCTTTTGTTTCTGCATCCAGATTATGAACTTTTCCCCTTAAATACCAGTTGATCCATGCTATGTCTGTCATATCGTATATTGCGGTGACATCTCTTGTAGCAAAGCAATCAACAGTTCGGGACCCTGAAGATTCGGCAATGTGGGCAGGCGGAGCTGATTGAGTTGGAAGGGTTGTTTGGACTGAAGGGGTAGGTGTAACTGATGGGATTTCTGTTGGTGTGGGGGTGATTTGGATTGATGGAGTTTCTATGGGAGTAGGTGAAGATGTTTGGATGGTAGAGGTTATTTGTTCTTTAGGTGCATGGGTTGGGGAATCCAAAACTTCAATTGGGGAGGATGATTTTTGCAGTGATTGGGGTTCAGGCTTTGGTGTGAGAAAGATATAGTCGTTATCAGTATCAGAGTCTGAGTCAGACACTAATATGATTTCGACTTTTTCATATTGAGGTTCATATTTCACCATTGCTGACATAGGATCTAAAGGAGCTAGACCTTCAATTTGCAAAGGTTCATACTCTATCATTAACGTCTCCGTAGCCTCATAAGTCTGATCCCCAGACCCCTGAATGTATGTACCTTCGGTCTCTGCTCCCCCTACAAACAACATTGGGTCCTCAGACTGAGTTTTCTGTCTTTTCTCCCCCTCATGGCGATCAGGGTCGTCCTGATCATCATGTTTTCTTTTCTGGGACTCAGCCTGAGGACGGCATTGTAGCTCAATCACGGCGGACTCAAGGCGGTCCATTCTGGAATTTAGTTGCTCCTGGACTTGAAGAATAAGACGTGTAAGCGCATCAATTTTGTCCGAGAGCTCTGCTATTTGGGTCTGGACTCAATGGGATCCTGGTGGAGGCACTGCTTCAGAAGCGACACCCTTACCCTTTATAAGTGAGAGAAGAGCGGTGTGACGTTCCTCAGCAGCTTCCTTTTGGGCGTCCAGTTCAGCCCGGGTAATAACACCGGCAGCACGAAGAGCTGCCGTTAGCATCTCCAAATTAATGGGGAGATGGCCTAAAGTGGATGGCGTTGATGGAGCCACTTTAGGTCTTCCTTCCGTCATTTCTGGCTCCACCATGGGACGCTCAGATCCGGAATTTTGTTGAGCTGCCACGGAGGCAGCTCTTGGGGATGCCACAGAGGCATCGTGCGTCGTGTGTATTTGGGGGGATGGAATCGTGAATGAAGGAAGTTCGGTCACGTGGGGAGGAGTGTGACCTCGTTCAACACCGCCACTCTCCGAATGAGAGGGCGATGGTGTATGTGCAAAATCCCCGTGGAATGAAGTGGTTTCCCTTTGAGGGAATACCAAGTGGATGGTGGGGGTGATTTCGACCATTGGACTGATGGTCTTATGGTGGGTGGTCCGGCTGATAGGGCTGCGGTCACCCTCAGATTGGATATCTATCCCTCGTACGACAGAGACGGTTCGTTCAGAATCCGCCGCCTCTGCCGCCTCACCTCGTTCGCCCTCACTTACTAACACATGCTCCCGCTCACCTATCCCCAATGACTGTTGTACTTCCGCCTCTGCTCCCTCATCCTCACTCATCCTAGCCTCACCTTCGGATTGGCTAGACTTAGTCAGTTCTGACTGAGCCTCATCCGGATAAAACACTCGAATATAAGCCTTAACCCTTTCCAAATCCCTTGCCTTTAGCATTAGAGATAACGGGATAGTCATTATAGGCACTGAAGGGCCCCCTTTGGCAAAGTAAGCTTCTGAATGGCCACTGTAGGGTAGACATCTGCCTCAGGGCACTCGTGGATGTCTTCATCGTTATCCATCGCATATTGGATGATCAGCTGCAAAAATCGTTGGAGAGGTATGTACTTGCGTCCTTTTTTGGTTCCTCTCTCCAAATGTACTCTTTTCAATTCCTCGAAGAGGAAAGCCTTATAATCAACATGGCGGTCAAAGGCAAAGCCGGTGAACATGGCTAAGACCTGAGCCGAGGCAGAGTCGTGGCCCGAGTGCTTTGCTGTGAAGCACTTGTTGATGACGTCGAAGAGAATCCGCCAATGAGATTGTAGATTCTTTGTTCGGAAATCGGAGGGTTTGGTGAGAGAGCCATCATAACCCAGGGTTTGTATTTCGGCGAGGGTTTCTGGGATGGAAGGGATGGGATCAAAGTGAAAACGGGATGGTAAATAGTTTTCGGCGGGAAGGCGAAGTATATGGTGTATGGCGGCGATGGTGATTTTGACTGGGACACAGTCAATGGTGGTTGTGAAGAAGGGTTCGGCGTCGGGAACATATTGCAATCTGTTCCAAAATTGTTGCAGGTATATCTGGGGAACAGTGATTGCGGTGGATAGGGCGTAATATATGGGGTGGTGAAGGAGGATGTCCAAGGCGAGGGTTTGTGGTTCCTTGGTGAGGATGGAGACATCGAGCTGCCAGTTATGAGGTATAAACTCGACAAACTCGGCTTGTGGGAGGATGGATTGTTCGGGTAGTTGGGCGTTATTATTGGGAATCGGGGGATGGGGTATGGTGAGGACAACAGCTGGTTCCATCATCCTGCAAAGGTGCATCAAAGTTAGAACACAAGACTTGATATGATATGACATTGAGACGAAGTCTAGATAAGTGTGAAATAGAAACTGCCTGATCTGTTTAAAGCATCGGGTCTTTATTAGTAGAATAAAATTCTACAAATAAAGTCCAAAGTCAATCGTTAAGATACCAATGTTAGATCAGACATTTTCACTCAAACACTAATCCTAACTCTGATCAATGGTGCACCAGAATGAAAATATTTTTGGATTTTTTTGATTTATAGTGAAAATGCAAAAATGAGAAAATTTAAAAAAATGCTAAGTGTTGGATTTCGGATGGTCCGAATTCGGATGAACAGTGTCACCGAATTCGGATCCGGCCGAAATCCGGATGATGCATGATGTATGATGGTTGGGGGTCCGAATTCGGATGATGTGTGATGTTGGTCCGAATTCGGATGCGGGTTCGGATGGAATGCATGCAATGGAAACAAAGAATCCTAATTCGGATGGAACACATAATTTGGATGAGGACCGAATTCGGATCACATCCGAATTCGGATGAACAGTGTCTGAACACACTTTGCAAACTTAGACTTAATGAATTTTTCAAAATTTTTGGCATTACTTTGAAGGACCGAATTCGGATCAACAGTGACCGAATTCGGATTTTGTATGATGAAAAACTTGAAAATTAGTCTAAGTAGGACATCCGAATTCGGGGCTTGGTCCGAATTCGGACGTCCGAAATGCATGTCAGCATTTAATGAGTTCATGCAAGTTTCAACCTGAACAGTTAAAATGGTGACAAAAATGCATGAAATTAAAGATCCTAGACTACAAACATGTAAGGAACATTTTATCTAACTACAACAAAGTAAAAATAACACATTAAACTACCTAAAATGAGTAAAAACCCAAATGAGAAAGTAAGAAGAAATTGAAAATCAAACACACAATATAAGACATTAAAAGCTGAAATAAAGGTAGAAAAGAGTTACCTGAAGATGCTGAAGGTGAAAAATGCGAGAAAAACGAAGTTCCAAAAGCTTGCAATCGGTTGTAATGGTGGTGTTGGCGGTGGTAATGTCGACGGAGGAGAGAAAGAGAGAAGAAGAAGAAGAAAACTTGAGAGTGAAGGAAGTCCTTTTGACCGTTTGACCCGCCCATATATAGGTGCGCGGGTCGGGTCTGGGTCAAAGGATCCGCGCCCAAAAGCATGTTGGGCCGCCGGTTTTTGCAGCACAACACACACAAATATAAAAAAAGTATTGGGCTTGAAGAAAATTTAAAAGAAACAAATAGAGTTTAAAAAAAAAATTTGCCCAAATTATTACATCTTTTTGTATTTTTCTTTGAAACACAAAAATAAAATATGTTTGGTATTTTCTTTTAGTATTTAACTTAAAACAAAATAAAAATAAAATAAAATATTTTTGGCTTTTTGATAAATTTGAACAACTAAAATCTTTTTGGGATTTTCTGACCTATTAAATTAAGCTTAAAATAAACTAAAATATAACCAACCTAAAATTTAAAGAATTTAACTACTAAAATTAAAAAGAAACAAAGAATTACAGAAATTAACATCCTAACTATACTCCCCCTCAAATAGATACCTGTTCCTTTCCTTTTTTTTCAGATTAAGTTCGTGAACCTTTTTAGCCTTAAAGATACAGACAAACCTGGATTATGTTTGCGTCCCACTCAGTGATGACCAATTCACACAGCAATTTGTCAGGATCATTAATTATTAAAAATGTACATAGATAAGGAAATATTGAGTTTCAATTTTGTGACACAATCCTTAAATTTAAATAACAGATATTTTCTATAATAAAGGAATTTCAAACATGATAGATTGAAATAGAATTATTTAAGACAATATCTGATATTTAATTGGAAGGCGGATTCAACATGCCGATATGGGATACTAAAAACTGAAAACGAGGTTCGTCTAAAGCCTTAGTAAATATAACTGCAAGTTGATATTCCGTGCCAACAAAATATAACTCAATGGTTCCCTTTTCTACGTGATCTTTAATAAAATGATACCTGATATCTATGTGTTTCGTTCGAGAGTGCTGCACGGGTTTGCAAGAGATGGCAATTGCACTCCGAGAATCGCAGTAAATCGGGATATTGGTGAGTGAGAATCCATAATCGCGTAATTGTGTTCTCATCCACAGCACTTGAGAGCAACAGCTTGCAGTTGCTACATACTCAGCCTCAGCTGTGGATGTTGAAACACAATTCTGCTTTTTGGAGGACCAACACACCGGTCTATCTCCCAAGAACTGTATTCTTCCCGACGTGCTTTTTCTGTCAACTCTACAACCTGCAAAATCAGCATCTGAAAAAGCGGTAAGATCGAAATCGGTTCCCTTTAGATACCATAGACCAAGATCGGGTGTACCCTTAAGATAACGAAAAATGCGTTTTACCGCAGTTAGGTGTGATTCTTTCGGGTCGACCTGAAATCTAGCACAAAGACATGTTGAGAACATTATATCCGGCCTACTAGCAGTCAGATACAGTAAGGACCCTATCATCCCTCTGTAAGTTGAATTATCGACACTTTTCCCAGAAGGATCAGTGTCTAACTTACAGTTGGAGGCCGTGGGAGTTGCGATACTCATGCAAGAGTCTAACTTATACTTCTTGAGAATGTCAAGAGTATATTTCGATTGGTTCACAAAAATCCCATCCTCAAGTTGTTGACTTGTAATCCGAGGAAAAAGTTCATTTCCCCCCATCATACTCATCTCAAACCAGGACTCCATTAGGGCTGAAAAATCCTTACAGAAATTACCGTCAATAGATCCAAATATAATGTCGTCGACATATATCTGTACTAGCATTATATGTGGGCCTTCCCTTTTAGTGAACAGAGTTGTGTCCACCACACCTTTACAGAAACCGGCAGAAATAAGGAAATTAGAAAGACTATCATACCATGCACGAGATGCTTGTTTTAAACCATAGAGTGCTTTATCTAGCACATAAACATGGTCAGGTTTATGTGCGTCAACAAAGCCTTGTGGTTGTTCAACATACACCTCTTCGTTAAGTTCACCGTTTAGAAAGGTAGTCTTGACGTCCATTTGGTACACTTTGAAGTCCTTGTGTGCCGTTACGCCAAGAAGATTCTGATCGCTTTGATCCGTGCAACTGGAGCGAAGGTCTCGTCATAATCTATCCCTTCTTGTTGTCGGTAGCCTTTGGCAACAAGTCTTGCTTTATTCCTTATCACAATGTCGTTCTCATCTCGTTTGTTCTTAAAAATCCACTTTGTTCCGATCACTGTACGGTCTGTTGGTTTGGGAACTAACCGCCATACTCTTAGCTGTTCAAACTGGTTGAGTTCCTCTTGCATTGCAACTATCCAATCTGGATCTTTTAGGGCTTCATCCACACGAGCGGGCTCTATCATACTAAGGAATGATGCGAAGAGGCATTCATTAGCAGACGCCCTACGAGTTCGGACTCCAGTTCAAACATTACCAATGATTTGATCTGTTGGGTGACTTCGGGTCCACTTAATCTCGTGTGGAAGGGGTGCTCGGGATGGAATCTCAGTGGTTAAAGTGGGGATGAATGAAGATTCATGGTCAATGGTTTCAAATGAAGGTACCACTGGTTCCGATTCGATTTCCGAGTGTTCAGGTGAAGGAAGGATAGTTGGTATTATATGTGAGGGTATTATAGGAGTAGATTCAACTGCGGATGTATCGGTGGATGATGTTGATGGATGAGGGTATGATGTGGATGAAGATGGAGCGGAGAAACTTTGTGGCGTAGTTGAATTGGAAGGATTACCTACATTATTGACAACATTAGACACATTAGCATTAGGACCGAAAAATTCTACGTAAAAAGGATGAAACAAATTAACCAAATCAGAAGAAGAAAAAGAAATAGGGTTATTAGAAGAGTCTCCAGGCATTTGAGTAATGCGAGGTCCTGTATGTTCAACTTCGGGTTCCAGTTCAGCCAACTCATCAAATGTGACATGCACACTTTCATTGACTCTTCTGGTTCGGGTATTGAATGCGCGATAGGCCTTCGAGTTGGATGAGTATCCAATGAAGATCGCTTCATCCGCCTTTTCGTTAAACTTCCCGATGTTGTCTTTATCGTTCAGCACATAGCACCTGCAACCAACTACACGTAAGTACTTGATAGATGGCACTTTATTCAAAAAGAGTTGGTAAGGAGTTTTGTTAAAGCGTTTATGGATAATGGAGCGATTTTGTGTATAGAAGGCTGTTGATACGGCTTCGGCCCACTAGAATGGAGGTAGCTTTGAGTAAGTTAGCATTGTACGAGCGGCTTCCACAAGCGTACGGTTACGCCTTTCCACGACCCCATTTTGTTGTGGCGTTCTAGCAGCAGAGTATTGATGCTGAATACCTTTGAATCGAAGGAAGCCCTCAACTACCGAGTTCTTGAACTCCGTGCCGTTATCGGAATAGATTGATTGAACTGACAGCTGCTGTTGGGTCTCGACACTCTTTATAAAATCTATGATTTCTTGAGCTGTCTCGTCCTTGGATCGCAAGAACCTGACCCAGGTATATCGTGAATAGTCATCAACGATAACCAACACATATCGCTTCCCGTTTATGCTGTGTGTCCGCATCGGTCCGCATAAATCCATGTGAAGTAACTCCAATACTCTTTTCGTTGATGGTTCGGGCTTTGGTTTGTGAGATGATCGTTTCATCTTTCCTTTCTCACAAGCTCCACAAAGATGGTCCTTTTCATAACGCAATTCAGGGAGACCTTTGACCAGTTGTTTCGCAGCCAGCTTGTTGATATTGTCAAAATTCAAGTGGGATAACCTTCGATGCCATAACCAAGAGTCTTTTGAAGAGGCTTTTGATAAGAGCCAAATGCTATCCTTTACTATGAGCTTGGCTACGTCAATGGTGTAAAGGTTAGAGTTTCGGGAACCTGATAGGATTTCTTTTCCATCCATACTCCTCACACTGCAGTTCTTAGCTCTAAACGTTACCTCTAGTCCTTTGTCACAGAGTTGTCCTATGCTAAATAGATTATGTGATAATCCCTCAACATAGTCAACGTCCTTGATGACTAGATTATTTAGAACTAAGTCCCCGTATCCTTTAATATGAGCCTGATGGTTGTTCCCGAATTTTACCGTTCTGCAATACTGTTCAACTACGTTGGACAGCAATTCTCTTCTTCCCGTCATATGCTTGGAGCAACCCGAATCCATATACCAAATGGATTTAGCCTGAAAAGCAAATAAATTCATATAATGAAAAACTATATGCATTCAAACACATCCATCGTTTATTTACAAGCAAACCGTGTTCTGAACCGAGATGTTCAGAAAACATGATGAGTTAAGACCGGGACCTGAGCTGTGTGCACAGAAGCCAAACGTGTCGGTTTAAGCACAACCAACAAGCAAAAGAACGGTACCTAGTCTATGGTAACTAGAAGTCATTTCATTGAAGAACGGGTCTTGATCAGAAGAAACCAAGAACCATCTGCATAAAAATCACACAACTTTGGGTACTCACCTCAATATGGGTCCCTTTTTGTTAGGAGTTCCAGATGTATATGGCACATGTGCAGTTCTAGGAACCCATTTAGCATTTTTGTGTGGTCCGGATGCATAACCCTTTGGAATCCATTGAAGATTGGATTTATTGGGCTTTGGAACCTTAGGCGATGAAATTGCCTTCGGTGTTTGACTTTTTGAGACCTTTTTGACCTTTGCTTTGGTTTTGGGCCTCGGCAACGGACAAGTCTCAATTTTATTTGTGGCTGATGATGCAACATTTTTTGTTTTCTTTTTCCGAATTCTTTTAACAGGATATGGCACGAAAGCATTCATTTCAGGAACCTGTCGTCTATAACGAGTTGGACATAGATTAAATAATTCACTGAAAGAGTACTATAAAGAAGCAACAGAATTCGGTACATCATTACACACATTGTTACACACATTGTCTTTAGAGATTACAGACATCCTATCTCTAGTAACAAATTCTTTTGGCATTATAGCCTTCTTCACAAAAAAAAAAAAAAAAAAACTCGAAAAGTTCAGCATAGTGGTTTTTGGAACTCTTCTTACATAATCTGTAGGAACAAAATGATTAGAGTCAGTAAGCATGGAAGATTTAGACTTGACAGAATTTTCTTTTTGTTGGTGAGTGGGTTTCTTAAAAGACTTGGATTGGATCTGAGTCTTTTTAGAAACCTCATTTTTAAACGGTTTTGAGCACTCACCTTTATAAATGAAAGAAGAAGTTTCAGCTTTAGCCTTACCTTTATTTGATGACACATATGGAATTTTGGTGGAATGAGAAACTGTTTGTTCTTTTGAAAAATCCTTCAACTTTTGAGAAACCATTTCAAAATTTTCTCTGTAGACAGTTAATTCCACAGTTTGTTGAAAAGTTTGATTTACCAATTTTTCTTCGCTCTTAAGAAGAGCATCTTGAAGATCAAGAGCTTTCTTTTGAGACGACTTCAATTCCTTTTCTAAAACATTAATTTGATGTTGAAGAACTTTTGTAGGAATATAAAGTTGAGGAATTGGTTTTACAGTTTCTGTTTTCAATTCAGCTTCTGAATAAGTTGACAAGTAGTCTTCCTCTAAAGTGGGTACTCTAGATGGATAACTCTCGTTAAGTTCTTCATATTGAAAAGAAATTTCTTTTTCTTTATGTTCAACACGTTTCTCATTCTCTTGGTTTAAAACTTCTTTTGATGACTCAAAAAAGAAAGATTTAAGTCCGGCTCCCATATAGTTCATGTCATAAAATAAAGGTAAAACTTTTTGGGCCTTTTCCAAATATTTAGGATTTTTAAAACCGATTCCTTGTTTAGAATGGTAAAACCTAGTTTCTTTGGGCTGATTTAAGTGAATAGTTTGTTCTGTTTGACCCCTTTTTAAAAATGCATCGTCAAGGGTCTTTATTCGTGAGTACAAACTTATCCTTTCTTCTTCAATCATTTTATATTTTTCTAAACTGTCTATATTTTCCATATTTACTGTATCTAATTGTTTTGAAAGTACAAAAATTTCTTCTTTTAACGAGAGTTTTTCTTTTGATAACCTATCCATACACGATTCAAGATATATATTCCTGTCCTGAACATCTACTTTCTCGATTAACATCTGTTTTATAACATTGTGATTAGTTAACCACTTAGATTGATATAATTCAGACGATTCTTTTAAAGTTTGAGCTAGATGTTCAGCCTGTACACACTTTGCAGTTTCAGCATTTAACCTAGCTTGTAGATCAAGAATATGTGTGTGCAATGTACATTCATTATTTACAGATAAATTATTTACATGTTCTGGAATGTAACAGGAATATACCTCATTTGTCTCTGAACCGGATGATGAGCATTCGGGATCGTCGGTTGTGGCCATCAGACATGCTGGTGGATTTTTCAATGTCTCCCACTCAGCAGCATGGTCTGAATTCTCAACAGCGGAAACGGCATAGTGCTCCAACCCTAGACGATCAACCATATAGCAGTTCTTGCCCTTATCATCTTCCTCGTCGGTATCTTCAGCATCCCGGTAATCTTCCTGGGCGACGAGGGCCATTGTGTCGGTTCTTTTCTTTGCGGCCTCCAGCTTTCTCTCGTAGTAGCCGACGTCTCTGTCAAACTTATTGTTGCCCTCCCGAGCAAAGTGGCCCGGTTTTCCACACTTGTAACAGAGACGTTCCTCGGCGCCTTTTGGTTCGTCGGCTCTCGGCCTTTCATCCCTTCTCTCAGCCGGCCTCTTGTCGGCGCGGCGATGTTCTCTGCTATCATCCCGTTTTCTATCCCTTCGCTCATGGTCTCTCCTATCATCTCTGCGGTCGTCCCTACGATCATCCCGACGATCGTCCCTTCGATCATATTCCCGCCTGTCGTCCCTGCGATCCTCGTGCCTATCGTCTCACCTTTCATAACGGCGATCATCTCGATAGTCGCGTCTGTCGTCATACCTTCTCTCATCCCTGTCGTCTCTTCGATAATCATCCCGGCGATAATCATCGTATCGTTCATCCCTGCGGTCATCTGAGTACCTCCGCGGACCGGTGTCATAGCGGAGTTGATTGTTAGTCTTGTTGGAAAACCGTCGTTGTTGGAGACGATTGATCCACAAGACTATTGTTCCTGAATAGTGGCCTCTTCCTCATCAATTACCTCACGTGGAGGAGAAGCATACCTGTACGGAGATGACGATGAACCTGGTGTGAAGGATGGAGTGGGAATATTCGTGTTGGTAATCAAGGCTAGTGAATCATTGGGTTTCATTCCAGTGTTGGCAGATAGTAGCAAAGATGCCAGTTGATTTGCCATCAGTTTCTGTTGATCCACATCCCCTTGATACTTTTTCAGCTCCTTGAAGACGACATTGATAGATACCTCAGGAATATTCAGGACGCGTTTTGTGGCCCGACATGCGATCTGCCACTCGGGGGGGCTAAGGCTGCAAAGAACTGGATGTTTATGTCATCCCTGTCCTTTTTTATGTGCAGTTTGTTTAATTCATTCAATACTGCACAAAACCTTGTGAACGTAGCCTGTAGAGATTCCCCGTCTTTGGCTCGGAATTCTGTAAACTTAGCTTTCGCTTCCTCGATCTTGGCACGATCATCGAGATCTTCCCCAGCATTTGGACTTCCAATTCGTCCCACATTTCTTTGGCAGACATTTTGTTGTCTACGCCAACCAAGATATCAGTGGGGAGGGCCTGATAGATCAGATATTCCGCCCTCTTATCGGTATGCTGCCTGTCTCTCTCGGCGTCATTCGCGGGTTCTCGTTCAACTTTCGAAACTAAGACAGGGGGTCAGCCTTGGGTCTAGCTGCGATTTCCCGATAGTAGAAACAGGACCCTCGGAGATGGACTGAAGCATTAGGTTCCCAAGCGGTTGCATTCCGACAAATTTGAGGAACCGAGATTTCCATTGTTCATACTCATCTGGATAGAGAACAGGTGGTCTGTTCTTAGATCCGAGTACGAGTGCTTCCCGAGACATGATATGGGTGCTGATTTAACAGATAAGATCTTGAAGGTGGAAACTTGAAACGGATGGGCTGGACTGCGGAATAATAGCACACTGGATGGAGTTAATTCGGATGAAGTACTGAGTTCGGATGAACAGTAATTCGGACAGGCAGCAATTCGGATGAACAGTAATTCGGACGTGTACCGAATTCGGATGAACCGTGGGTTCGGATGGGAATTAATTCGGACGGGGCCGAATTCGGATGAGGACCTGGTTCGGAAAAGGGAGGGACCTAATTCGGATGGTTTGAAGTCTGATGAAACGAATTCGGATTAACCGGATTCGGATGAACAGTGGTGACTTCGGATTGATGGATGAACCGAATTCGGAGGGTACTTCGGATGAATAGTGTTTGGTTCGGGTGGGTGTATGGACCGAATTCGGATTGTCCGAGTTTGGGTGAACAGTGACTAATTCGGACAGGCACAAAGGGAATTGTCCAGGAAGGGGACCGAATTCGGATGGTCCGGATTCGGTTGGTCCGAAATGGATATGGTCCGAAGTGAATTTAAAAATTAAAGCACAAGTCCAAAAGATGAAAATGGGAATGCCTGATCTGAACTTCGGATGGTCCGAAGTTCGGATGGGACCGAATAAAGGTCCGAAATAGGCACAGGGTGGTCCGAAATGCACCTAAGTCTGGTCCAAAGTGGACCGAAATGAGGTCCGAACTAGGGTTGTATATGGTCCGAAATGAGTCCGAATTGGGATCTAAGATGGTCCGAAATGCTACAGTTGGAGGTCCGAATTACAGCAGGTTTTAAGCAGAAATTCTAAGGCAGAACAGTTCAGATGTTGGTTTTAGCAGATTTAAAGCCTAAAAATGTTTGTAAATGATAGGAAAACTATTTTAAACACTTTTGATGATTTAAAATATACCAAAACACTTAAAAATCAGTAAAAACCAAGCAAAAACCCACTAAAACCCATATTTTTTAAACCTTTTAAAAGAACCGATTATGATGATTTTAGTGAAAAGATTGAACTGAATGAGATCGAAATCAGTATAGTTAGATATTGTGGTGATTATATGACAAGAATAACACAACAAACAATCGAAAACTGAAGATTAAAATGAGCTAACCGGTTTAGAAGGTGAAGAACTCGAAGAAACCCAGCAGAATCCGTAAAATGCAAGTTGAAATCCACCTTTTTAGCTCTGACACCAATTATAAATAATGTATTCCCAATATATTTCAGCACCTTAATGATTTCTTATCACAACCCAAGAAGAACAAAGCTCAATAATTGAGAAATGATGAAGAAAGACAAAAGGAATGTTGAGAGAATAATATGCAAGTGGCGGTTGCTTTGTATACAATTGTTTCAACCGTATGATTCATAGTGAAACCCTAGGAGCTATAAATAGCTTCATTTAATTAACTATGAGGCATTATCACCTTTGGCCCCTAAACTTTTACAAGGAAATAAATTACAAGGAAACTAAATACAAGACTAAATACTAAGTAAATAATTATTACAAAATAAGTCCACATGATCGAAACTAAATATCTAACATATATATATATATATATATATATATATATATATATATATATATATATATATATATATATATATATATATATATATATATATATATATATAGGGTCAGGATCAATGGGGTACCATATTAGACTGGTGAACCGGAGTCCATCCATGTTTGGTTATAAGATTAAAAGGGTAATATAGTCAATTATGTTTATCTTAAATAATAGATGACAACTAATAATTAATAGATTCCTTAATTATAGATATTTACTTCCATAACATATCTATAATAAATTTTAAAATGAGTTATAATGAACATGTTCAATTGGATTCGACAATAGGTTTTAGTGAACATGTTCAATCGGATTCGACGATAGGTTTTGGTGAACATGTTCAATTGGATTCGAAAATGGGTTTTAGTGAACATGTTCAACCGGATGTGTCAAATAAAGATATTTATTATTTTCTTCAAACCGTTCGTGGAGGTTCAATTTCATTTACACGTTGTTGAACATGTGCAATCGGGGTTTATTGTGTTTTTTGTTGCTGTTATAAACCAATATTGACGGTATTGAACATATTTAATCGTGGTTTATGGAGTGTCATCATCATTGCATATGTTCAGTATGATTGTAAGGAATATTATTAACTAAAATGGAGATTTTCATTAGATACACAAAATCTTTTATTCAAATTTAAACTTTTTAATACCATTTTTACCCCAATATTAATTAATGTGAGAAAGAATTTTAAACAAATTTAATATTATTTTTTAATTATTTTAGTGATAAATGATTAGCTATAAATTGTTCCCCGATACCCCAGTCTAACATGGTACCCCATTGATCTTGAATCTATATATATATATATATATATATATATATATATATATATATATATATATATATATATATATATATATATATATATATATATATATATATATATATATATATATATATATATATATATAGGGAGAGGCTCTTTTAAAAACCTCAAAGATGGTGAGAACCTAGGAATCTTTTAGAGCCCTTGGATCAAAAGTGTATTTTTGAAATAAAAAATATTATATTTCTCCCTCCACCTTTTTTATTGTATGCATCTCTTTTTCACTTTCTCTGTATTACTTTTCTTTTTCTTTTTCATTTTCAATTTCTTTCATGAGAATTGATTTTAATAGTAAAAAACGTTTTTTATAAAAAAAATATTTTTCTATATAGAAAATTTTTTAGTTGCTAAAAATTGACGTATTCTATATAAAAATATTATGTGCCTATATAGAATATTATATAATTCTATATCTTTTTATGTAAATTAACATTATTATTCATAATCTATGTAGAATGTTATGATTCTTATATATTTTTATGTTTCTTATACATTTCTATATCTTTTTATGTAGATTAACATTATTATTCAATGTATTTTTGGTATATTTTATATCAGTTGCATATCAAGTGTTTAATAAAATGTCTAAATGAAATCTTCTTTTTTTGTTCCAATGTGTTTTTGATATATTTTATCATGTAATCTACATAGAATATATGATATTTGACATTCTACACAACATTCTACGTAGATTGCATGGCATTCTACGTAGATTGCATGACAATCTACATAAAATATGTTCGTCGATACTCTACATAGAATATGACAGATTCATTTTAATGTTTTACAATGAAGATTGCATGGCATTCTACGTAGATTGCATAGCATTCTACGTAGATTGCATGGCATTCCACGTAGATTGCATAGCATTCTACGTAGATTGCATGACAATCTACGTAGATTACATGATAATAAAATATGTTCGTCGATACTCTACATAGAATATGACAGATTCATTTTTCATGTTTTATAATGAAGATTATTTGTAAGATATTAGATTTATAATGAATGTAATAGTTATTAGATTTTTTTGCTGAAAAAAGTTTTTGTTTACGATTCACGAGATTAATGGTTTTTTTTGTTTACCAATGTGTTTTTAGTATATTTTGTATCAGTTGCATACCAAGTGTTTGATAAAATGTTTAAATGAAATCTTTCTTTTTTGTTTCAGTTCGTCTACGACACTCTATGTAGATTATCATGTAATCTACGAAAAATATATGATACTTGACATTTTACACGACATACGACGTAGATTACATGATAATCTACATAGATTACATGATAATCTACATAGAATATACGTATAATATACATAGATTACATGATAATCTATGTATATAATCTATATAAATTACATGATAATCTATGTAGATTATCATGTAATCTACGTAGAATATATGATACTTGATATTCTACACGACATTCTGACATGATAATCTACGTAGATTACGTGATACGTAGATTACATGATAATCTACGTAGATGTCATGATAATCTACATAGATTACATGATAATCTTCATAGAATATAATACAAGACTACTTGTAAAAAATCACACATAATCTATATAGATTATCATGTAATCTACGTAGAATATATGATACTTGACATTCTCCAGGACATTCTACGTAGATTATATGATAATCTACGTGGATTACATGATAATCTACGTAGATTACAAGATAATCTTTGTAGATTATCATATATAGTCTATGTAGATTATCATGTAATCTATGTAGATTATCACATAATCTATATAGATTATCATGTATTCTACGTAGAATATATGATCTTTGACATTCTACACGACATTCTATGTAGATTACATGATAATCTATGTAGATTACATGCTAATCAAGATAGAATATACGTAGAATATATGTAGATTACATGATAATCTACATAAATATACGTTGAATATACATAGCTTACATGATAATCTATGTATATAATCTATATAGATACATGATAATCTATGTAAATTATCATCTAATCTATATAGATTATTATGTAATCTACGTAGAATATATGATACTTGACTATCTACACGACATTCTGCGTAGATTACATGATAATCTACATAGAATATAATACAAGACTAGTAAAAAATCATACATAATCTATATAGATTATCATGTAATCTACGTAGAATACATGATACTTGACATTCTACACGACATTCTACGTAGATTCTATGATAATCTACGTAGATTAATGATAATTTACGTAGATTACATGATAATCTACATAGAATATTATACAAGAAACATAACATTCTACATAGATTATAAATAGTAATGTTAATCTACATAAAAAGATATAGAATTATATAACATTCTATATAGACACATAATATTTCTATATAGAATACGTTAATATTTAGCAATTAAATAATTTTCTATATAGAAAAAAAATATTTTTTTTATAAAAAATGTTTTTTTTACTATAAAAATCAATTCTCATGAAAGAAATTTAAAATGAAAATGAAAAAAAGTAAGTGAGAGAAAGAGAAAAATCAGATTTTTTTTCTTTCAAAAATACATTTTTTCACACATTTTTAAGATTCTCCACTATCAAAAGTCTAAATAATTACAAAATTATCATCCAATATATCAACCATTGATTCTATTATTCCAAATGTCATAAAAGGTTCTTAAGTTCTCACAATATTTATGGTTCTAAATAGAACCCTTCCCTATATATACTACTAATAAACATTTAGCTTTTTACAACTCATTGATTCTATCAAAAGTGTATTTTTGGAATAAAAAATATTATCTTTCTCCCTCCACCTTTTTTATTGTATGCATCTCTTTTTCACTTTCTCTGTATTACTTTTCTTTTTCTTTTTCATTTTCTCTTTCTTTCATGAGAATTGATTTTAATAGTAAAAAACGTTTTTTATAAAAAAAATATTTTTCTATATAGAAAATTTTTTAGTTGCTAAAAATTGACGTATTCTATATAAAAATGTTATGTGCCTATATAGAATGTTATATAATTCTATATCTGTTTATGTAAATTAACATTACTATTCATAATCTATGTAGAATGTTATGATTCTTGTATATTTTTATGTTTCTTATACATTTCTATATCTTTTTATGTAGATTAACATTATTATTCAATGTATTTTTGGTATATTTTATATCATTTGCATATCAAGTGTTTGATAAAATGTCTAAATGAAATTTTCTTTTTTTGTTCCAATGTGTTTTTGGTATATTTTATCATGTAATCTACGTAGAATATATGATATTTGACATTCTACACGACATTCTACGTAGATTGCATGGTCAACTTGCAACCCCAAAAAGAAATTCAACTCACCCATTGCACTCATCTCGAATTTTGACTTCATCACCTTCTCAAAATCCTTGCACATTTGCTCGTCTGATGATCCAAAGATGATATCATCGACGTACACTTGTACCAAGATGAAGTGTTCTCCCTTTCTCTTTGCGAACAGCGTACTGTCTATCCTTCCTCTTTCAAACCCATTTTCTAACAGATGGTTGGACAGAGTCTCGTACCATGCCCTTGGTGCTTGATGCAATCCATACAGAGCCTTATCTAATCGATATACTCTGTCTGGATATTTCGGATCTGTAAACCCGGGCGGCTGTTCTACATACACCAGTTCCTTCACTTTCCCATAGAGGAAAGCACTCTTAACGTCTAGCTGATAAACCTTAAAGCCCTTGAAGGAAGCAAAAGCCAGAAACAAACGAATTGCTTCCAACCTTGCTACTGGCGCGAACACCTCATTGTAATCGATTCCCTCCTCTTGGTTGAAACCCTTTACAACTAACCTAGCCTTGTTGCGAGTGACTATACCCCGATCGTCTCTTTTGCACTTAAAAACCCATTTGGTTCCTATTGCTATTTCCCCTCGAGGTAATGGAACTAACTCCCACACTTCTAGTTTCCTAAATTGAGAGAGTTCTTCCTGCATCGCTTCAACCCAGGAGTTATCTTTTAGTGCCATTTGCACGTTTTTCGGCTCTACTTGCGAGATGAAACAAGAATAGAGGCAGGTATGAAAGGCCTAAGAGTCATTTATCATCAACAACAACACAGTGTTGCTATTTAAACTACTCCTAGTCCTCACACCCTCATTAGGATTTCCTATGATGCTTTCTATAGGATGGTTCTTGTTGATCCTAGATGTCTCTATCTCGTCAACTCTCAGATTATCTCCTAAGTTTGATCCTATTTCACCTAACTGGGGGAACAACCTCAGATTCCACATTTTCTTCCTCGTGGACAGTTTCCTCAGAGTTGGAATTTGTTGTCTGAGTTTGATTCTCGGTTGAAGGTGCTTCTGAATCAGTGACTTCTGGAGATCCATCTTCAGTTGAAGTAGGCTCGGATGTGGATTGAAATGTGGTCCTCGGAAAGCTATGACCTTCGTCATTCAGATTCAACGTCGCCATGTCCTTTTCGATGGTACCTGCATTTTCATCCAAAGGAATGTTAAATGACTCAAACAATTTATCATAGTCAAATATCCATTCCGGACCTGTTTGGGATTCATGTGTATAACTTGTGACTTCAATGTTATACACAATCTCTACTGTACCATTAGTTTTGTTAAAAACTCGTTTGTTTGGTGAGTTTGGCACATAACCTAGGAAGTATCCTTCGTCAGCCTTTTCACCAAACTTAGGTTGATGTTTTGTTCGCAATAAAGTACATGGTACCCCAAAAGGTTCGAAGCCAGTTAAATTAGGTGGCCGTTTATCGAATGTGGTAGTGATGGAGTTCTGAGTCTTGGACTTGTGTGCCTTCTTATGTTGTTTGCCCTTTTTGCATGGTAGACACTTATCCTCGAACTGAAAACTCTTCATAGGCACACCTTGCACCAGTCCATTTTTTTTATATAGTTCATTTTCCTCAGGTGCAAATGTGTCATTCGTCTATGCCATAAAACCGACTCAGTCTCCGAAGCTTTAGATAAAGACAGATTGGACCCATCGAAGATTCAGGCTTGTTCACATCGAGCATGTACAAGTCATTCTTCCTTGGAGCCCTCATCAATATCCATTCTTCAGGTATCTTGAAACCCGGTTTTAGCACCAACGCTTCAGTATCAGTGAACAGCACTGAATTCTTCTTATCACAGATTTGAGATACACTAATGAGATTATGAACCAGTTTATCAACGTGATAAATTTGATCCAATTTGATCGTCCCATTAGTGACCACTCCAGTACCCATGATGTTTCCTCCCTTATTTCCCGCGAATGATACAAATCCCCGATTCCCACCCTTGAAGTCTGTAAGCAGACTTCTTTCCCCTGTCATGTGCCTGGAGCATCCACTGTCGACGAACCATTTGTTGTTTAGACCTGTGGTTATCTCCTGCACATGAAAGAAAATAGGTTAGTTATCACGGGGAACCCAAGCCATAACTGACTTGGTTATACCATTCTCGTCCACATACTTAAACTCTTTCAAATACCCATCTCTCCTTTCAGGTGACTTGGGTCTTTGAACTGGAGTTTGTTGTGGTGCCGAGTGATTTATGTTCACTCTTTGCCTTTGAGTAGGCATTTGCTGTGGAGCTCTTGAATAAATACAATTATAATTCATTTCAGACTGATATCCCTAAGCTCTACCCGGTGTGTGATGTCTTACAGGAGTGTGTGACCTAACCGGAGTGTAAGCTCTGCTAGGTGTTGTGCTCCTATATTGTTGTTGTGGTCCAGACCTAGATTGATTAATGACTCGATTCGGTGAATTAGTCCTAATCACTTCTTTTGGTCCACCTTTCACCGGTATTTGTTTCACAGCCGGTTTTGGTGTAGCTTGCACAGTTTTCTCGGTACTCTGAGAACTACTAGTTCTCGCAACACTTGTAGAAGGCTTAACCTGTTCTGGCTTCCCTGTCTTAGGTGTAATGTATACTTTCCTATGCGGACAGTTAGAAGCAACGTGCCCCCTTTCGTGACATCTAAAGCAAGACATTTTGTCAATAGACTTCTTGTGTGTGCCCTTTGACTTAGGTATCTCACTAGTGTCTGGTTCATTTGGTGCATCTATAGTGACTGGTTCATCATCCTGATCATTAAAATCAATTCTGTGTTTTCCTACAGGTGTATCACTAGAGGAAGATACAAACTTAACTTTCTTAATCTTGACATTAGTATCAGTCACCTTAGGTGTGTTTTCCTTTACAGGTTCAGACACTGGTTCAGATATTTCCTCTAAGTCTACTGATTTCTCAGTTTTCTCCTTAGGTTGAGGCACATAGTTGTCATTAAATGGTGGAGGAATCTTATGAAATCCTAGACCTACCGGCTTTTTAGATTGTCGTTGTGCATCTAAAACTTTCCCTAGGTTAAGACTTGAGTTCCTAAACTTTTCAAGTTTACTATTGGCCTCAGCTACCTTCACCTTAGACTCAGCTAGCTCTATGTCTCTGGTTTTCAGCTCCTTGGTTAATACTTCAACATGTTCATACATGAGTTCTAACCTAACACACTGTTCGCTCAGTTTGTCCTTTAGAACTATCACATCTTGTGCATCAGCCTTAAGCGTATCCCTAAGATCTTGCTTAATATCAATCAGGCTAGCATTATCTGATTTTAATGATTCATTTCGAGCAGATATATTTTTATGTGATTCTAGTACTAAATTTAACCTATCGTTAGAAGTAGTACATAAAACACACAATTCATGGAAAAGAGAGAAATTCAGACTTACCTTTGTATGATCTGATTCTACGTTGGCCATCTGAGCGGCAAACTCCAAAATCGTCTGATCATCCGACTTCTCCAACCACATCTGACTGCTTTCATTTTGACTGATGTCCCCAGTGTTCTGCTCTGCTCCTTCACATCCACTCTCAGTTACTTCAGCCATAAAGGCTCTAGCGTTAGTTTCTGGATATGTGCTCCAGTCATAAGTACCGTCCAGCTGTCTGTCTGATGTGACGTTAGATAACAGACCAGCTATGTTTGCTTGACTGGTTGAAGTGCTCGGAAGATATCTCTGTTGTGATTGGTTCTGATACTGTCCATGATTCTGATTCTGCCCTTGGTAATTTTCTACCTTCGGTCTCTGACACTCTCTAGCGAAGTGTCCTAAGCCTTGACAGTTGTAGCATTTGACCTTGGACTTATCGAGGCCAATCCCTTTGTTACTCATATTCAGATTTCTTCCTGTCTGTTTGATGAATCGCTTAACCCGTTGAGTTGCCATGGCCAGTTGCCATTGGAGATCCATCTCTTCAAGGTCATCAGGGTCTACCTGATCGTAATCCTCATCCCAGAGTGCAGGATCGTTGATTTTACCCTGAACGCAGTTTTCATATGCGGCCACAAATGAAGCCAACAGATTCAGATGGTCTTCTGCCGATTTAGCGCTCATAGGCATCTTAGAATATCCCTGAGATGTAGATGCCGGAGTAGCCTGATGCTGCTGCTTTTCTTCTAGTCTAGCGAACCCTAAGAAAGCCCTACTCAGTGATTCTTCAGTCTCTGCCGGTGACGACGTTTCTCCCGTGAAAAAGGTTGTAGTTGTCTTCATTTCAGCTGCCACTGAAGGTTTTGATTTTCCAAAATACATTGCTGGATTTTGGACTTGTTCATAGTCCGTTTCTACCTTCAGTAACTCAAAATGATACGCCCTCAGCGTTCCCACCACATCCTCCAGAGATAGAGTATAGTATTTATCCTCATCAAGCTTAATCATGGCCACGTACATCGCCCATTTGGCCGGTAAAGCATCCAGAAGCTTATTATTCTTTTCAGTGTCGCTATACTCAATATCATGACTTTCTAGCTCAGTCAGCAGATGATAGAAACGCGTGATGGTGTCGTCCAGCTTTTCATCCTTCAATGCCTTGAATATAGCAAACTGCTGCATAAGCATCTCCATACACTTCCTCCTTACCCTCGGGTTACCCTCACACCTTTTTTCCAATGACTCCCAGAGCTCTTTCGATGTCTTTTGATTTCGGAAAGTGTGCAGTATGTCTTGAGGTAACGCCATTCTTATGATAGCGTATGCGCGGTTTTCTGCTTCAAACAGATTTTTGTCATCGTCCTTCATTTTAGAATACGTAACAACCTTTTGTCGTCCTTCTATCTCAGCTGTCGGTGGAATGTATCCCTCGTCGATACAGATCAACATACGCATGTCATTGAATCGCACAAAGTCGGCAAACCGATCCTTCCACCAGTAATAGTCTTCAAGTTTCATCAGTTTAGGCGGAGTATTTGCTTTTCCGACCTCGTGATCCATTTCCAGAAACCGTTGCAGATTTGTCATTGTTTCAAAGGTAATTGAATTTTAACTTAATTAATTTAATTCGAAATTAATTTAAATTAATTCTTTCGAATTTAGGTAAATTCGAATAAAATAAGTTTAAACCTATTTGGGACTAGATTCGAGTTAAGTTCTTAAATCCAATTAAATTTGAAATGTATGACAAATTCGAAGGTCACCAAAGTCGAAAGGTCGCTTAAATTCGAAATCTACTAAATTCGAGACCCAGTAAATTCGAAACACCTCAATTCGACTTTAATGCAAAGTCGAAATCCTAAACAAATTCGAAATGTCCAAATTTGAAACTACTTTTAGGAAATTCGAAAGGAGCGTATTTTTGGTCAAACTCGAAAATGTGGCAAACCCTAATTACGCCTAACAGATTCGAGCGCCGCAAATTCGAGAAACGGCTAATACCTCGACTTTTTAACGTTTTTCAGATTAAATCAATATTTTTACAAGTAAAAATATTGATTTCGATCAAAAAACGTGAAAAACAACAAAGTATTTCCCGGATTCCAATTTGATAAACTCGGAAAAACTAAAAACAAGTGAGATTAACCGTCCAAAAGCGTCAAGAAACCTAGGATGTATCTTTATGAACACGAAGAACACGAAGAACTCCCCTTAGGCTCTGATACCACTTGTAAGGTCTTGCACTACACAGATCTATCTAGACGCGACACCGTCAACGAGTGCGGAATCCTCGTTAACGGCTTGACGGATACAACTCTCACACGGAACACGGAGACTATCACAACGCTGTACGGTCGACGACGAACGCACCTACGAGATGATTCTCTCCGAAATAACACTCAATCAGCTGATAAATTCGAGATCGCCCTTTTGCTTAATCTCACACGAATTCTGCAAAAGTCTACTAATGGTTCGAGTTAATCCCTAATTACAGAGGCTCATTCGAGTTTGTCATGGGCCAAACTCGAATCAGGCCCAAGGCCCATTCGAGTTTGTCCCCTTGACACTCTCGAATCTGCCTTATATTGCACATTCGAATTTACTATAAATTCGAATGATGAATTCGAATTTATTCTAAATTCGAATTTCACATATTAAACTTATATTTGAACTTACGTTTTAACTTATATTTGAATTTATCTTTGAACTTTATGTTTGAACATCTTGTAATACATTACATCAAGTTCAAACATACAATCAATAACTATCAAACATATATAAACACATATATCAAACACTAGTTAATATTCAATACTTTGCAATATTACTTGAACCAAAATGCTAATACACTTAGACTGCTATCGTCACACAGGGTGTACCAACAGACTCCCCCTTGACGATAGCTTCTAACTATTTACATTTTGATTAAGAACTAGATTTATTCAAAGTACTTCCAGCATACAAACCTTGCTCAATACATACTTTAACTACATTTTGATACATTCTAGCCTCACTTTCCATATGTGCATCGCTTGAGATTTGATGAGCGTAAAGCACTTGCAGGTCATCCTTGGAAAGGTTCACTAGGTGTAGCGGATCGTAGACTCTAAGAATTTCTTTTTCTTCGAAGTCCTGGGTGACGAGTTGTCGGGATCAGGAGGAGCTGCCAAGGGATGGAGATGATGACGGCAATGATCCCAGTGCACAAAAAGATAATGAGCCAGTAGATTTTTCTGCTGCTCAGCATGCTCAAGTTCAGGGGGAGCCTGGTCAAGGTACAAAAGAAGGAGGAGATGCAAGTTCCTCAAAAGTCACAGAGTCTGAGATACATGAAATGATTGAAGCATTAATGGATATCGATGAAGACCCTCTAGACTTTGGTTTTGATTTCGAGGACGAAATGGAAGATTTAGAAGAACGAGAGTTTGTGCCTGAAGACGTAACTGACTGGAAATCTGATGATGAAGTTTATGTTGATGAGGATGATGAAGCGAATGAGATCATTGTTCAACAAAACCCCATCACAAATATATACGTAACAGAAGGAAATAATGTGATTGACATAGAAGTAGTAAGAGTTGCTTTAAATGTTGAATCATCAAGTGAAGAGCCTGCCAGAGAGCTTACAAACGAAGAAAAAAGAAAGCTGTGGTTCAGGGCAGAGAAAAAGGAGTTGGAGCTGAAGAAGAAGATGTGTGTGCCGGGTGCTGGAGAGCTATCAGGAAATATTTTGAGCTGGTTCTTTGATCGAGAATTGCAACTATTCATTATCAAACGAAAAGATGGCCTCCAGTATCTCAGAAGAAGTCTGAAAGTCTTCAATTCCTTGCCAAAGA
Source organism: Centrapalus pauciflorus (assembly GCA_020465985.1). NCBI lineage: Eukaryota > Viridiplantae > Streptophyta > Magnoliopsida > Asterales > Asteraceae > Centrapalus > Centrapalus pauciflorus. Next base: position 38,511 of record JAANYP010003757.1, read on the forward strand.
TTGAAATAAAAGCGTTAGCATGGAAGGAGCTTATCAACATCGGCGACGACCCTTATGCTGAAGTAATAGCGAAGATCATCAGAAAAGAAGGGAGGTCGAGGAAATTTGAGCGGCTCAATCCAAGGGTGGGTAAACGAGTGATGGACAATACTCGAATTGACCCTCTAACTGGTCGTCCGTGGATGAAAATTCAATACAAACCAGTTAGATGTCTGAAGAAGGTTCCTCTCAAGCCAATGCAACAGGACGTCATGAAGAATCTCAATTGATGGTACGTGGAAAGTGAGACAGGAGAAGCAGTGATGGAGGACTTCGAAGAAAAAGAAATTCTTAGAGTCTACGATCCGCTACACCTAGTGAACCTTTCCAAGGATGACCTGCAAGTGTTTTACGCTCATCAAATCTCAAGCGATGCACATATGGAAAGTGAGGCTAGAAAGTATCAAAATGTAGTTAAAGTATGTATTGAGCAAGGTTTGTATGCTGGAAGTACTTTGAATAAATCTAGTTCTTAATCAAAATGTAAATAGTTAGAAGTTATCGTCAAGGGGGAGTCTGTTGGTACACCATGTGTGACGATAGCAGTCTAAGTGTATTAGCATTTTGGTTCAAGTAATATTGCAAAGTATTGAATATTAACGAGTGTTTGATATATATGTTTATATATGTTTGATAGTTATTGATTGTATGTTTGAACTTGATGTAATGTATTACAAGAAGTTCAAAGATAAATTCAAACATAAGTTAAAACGTAAGTTCAAATATAAGTTTAATATGTGAAATTCGAATTTAGAATAAATTCGAATTCATCATTCGAATTTATAGTAAATTCGAATGTGCAATATAAGGCAGATTCGAGAGTGTCAAGGGGACAAACTCGAATGGGCCTTGGGCCTGATTCGAGTTTGGCCCATGACAAACTCGAATGAGCCTCTATAATTAGGGATTAACTCGAACCATTAGTAGACTTTTGCAAAATTCGTGTGAGATTAAGCAAAAGGGCGATCTCGAGTTTATCAGCTGATTGAGTGTTATTTCGGAGAGAATCATCTCGTAGGTGCGTTCGTCGTCGACCGTACAGCGTTGTGATAGTCTCCGTGTTCCGTGTGAGAGTTGTATCCGTCAAGCCGTTAACGAGGATTCCGCACTCGTTGACGGTGTCGCGTCTAGATAGATCTGTGTAGTGCAAGACCTTACAAAAGGGAAGTCCGTTGCGGACCTTCTAGCTAGGTCATTAATTGAAGTCTTGAAACTACTCATCTTGGTAACTAAATCGTGGGATTATTATTGTAATACAATTGGGATGATGTAATAAATTTTGAGTATGTAGACTTAGACTTGAAACCTTGTAGCACCGTAGGGTGTTTAAAACAGTTGTATTATTTTTATTATGTACTTTAATGCTTCCGCAATTATATTAAGCTTTCAGATCATTATGTAACCATGTGTTTGGTGATTAATCATGGGTTTATTGTAATGGTGTTTATTGTGGCAATGGTGTCACAGATCACGCACAAAGTTTCTGTTTTTAAATGAGAGAGACACACACACACACACTCTCTAATTGTTATTAAGGGGCTGCTGCTGTTCTGTTTCTTTTTCACTAACCTTTTCGATCAGCGTACTCCTTTACACACAAACACATTCTGTTTTTGTTTAATTATTGCTGCTGTCTTTTTGTTATATTGTTGAGGCCGAGACTCGGCCCATTGCTGAGTTTCAGAATCTACACATGCATACACAACACTTAAACTTGTTGTCAAAGTCGATTTGAGCTTAGGTTTTAACTTATATGGTCTTAAGGATAATAATATCCGTCTAGACCCACCAAATGATCACGATTGAAATTAATAATTGTTGCAACTGCAAGTGAAAAAGCATGCCCAGTAAATTGGAGAGATATGACACCTTAGGTATCATAGTAAATTTGTTTTTTATGTTCTTTAAAATTTTGAGTTAATGTGGTGATATATAGTGGAAGAAAGTGTGTCAAATTGATGTAATAGCAGTTGGAATAGCACAAGCTGCAGAAAGTGTGGCAAATTGATGAATCAGAAGGTTCGTTTTGAGGATATATGACAACTTACATTGTTTCGGATGATCTTTCTGTGATGTCATACATGCCAGGAGGTTGCATTCAACTTCTTAATGATCTTGGAATAACTGACTCAAGCCATTTGGAGGAGAGAACAGTTGACTTCGGTCATGAACATGTAATAATTACTCAAAAGCCTATTAAACAGAATCATATTTAGTTTTGGGTTTCTAATCCTTCGTAAATTTCTCATTCTTGTTGTTTTTCAGATTTTAGGTATTCTAAGATTGGCTATATCATCAGAATTTCAATTAACCTATTTTGTTTTGGGTATAACCACTTTTTGCCGTGTGTTTGTTCATCATGAACAAAGTAACTCTGACCATTGTGGCAGCCCCCTTTTATGTTACTGTTTTGCAAAATGGACACTCACACACATGTTATATATACTTACATGTTACACATACTTACTTATGCACTTATGTTACCCACACACACATATATATGAGTTGTCAAGGCTGCTGCTGTGTTTCGGTTTTGACAGCTAGAAACTGAAAGATTGAATGACCATCAACCAACCACCATACACACTCATGCAGTCCTATTTATATATTTATATGCTATTAATTTTTAATCTCACAAATGACAATACACATACATTCTCTATTTTATTGTAATGTATTTAAACAACTCATCACGCATAAGAGACAAGTCATTTATGCATATTATGAATTTTAAGAAGTAACAAGACATTTCTATATGTTGTTGATGTTGTTTTATTGTTGACATACAGTACTCTTCTTGTTAACTATGCTGCTGTTACAACTTCCTGTTCATACACCAAACACACACACACACACACACACACACACACACACATATGAATTGATGTTGTTTTCTGTTTTGATTATACAACATACATACATGTGCTGCTGTTGCTTTTATTTTGACAAAAGAATCACTTCGTCTTCTTTAGTTTTTAATGTTTATTATTGTTGGTTATAATGTTTGGTTTTATCTTTTTGTTATTCATAAGGTTCTTCTAATTGTTTTATGATCTTCTCATTTACCAAGATATATTTTCATTATTTCAAATTTGATGTGGATGTTTTTGGCCATCTAATTAATTATAAAATATGCATGCTATAAAATTATAAATACTGTCAAAAGTTGATTGAATGAATTCTTTTATTGTATAAAAAGGTTAAAATTTAAGCTTTATAAAATCTAAATCACTATAGCTGACAAAATAGGCAAATTATATATTTATTAAGTACAAAGTTCATTACTAACATCAATGCTCTTGATTCATTTAACTAGGATTTCTTAATAGACATAATGCTTCAAATGGACTTTGAAAAGGAATGGTGCAATTGGAATTTTGTATGTTTATCATCAACCTCTGTTTCTTTCTTTATTAATAGCTTTCCATATTGATTTCCAAGTTTATTATTTTGGAAATGAATAAAAATTATTTCACTGCGGATAGGTGTGAAGTCTTAACATGGGTCGATTCTTTAGTTGGTGCTGGAGGTCCAACCAGAGGGGGAGGGAGGCTGCTGAGATGAATGATCACATACATATTCTATCTATTATCTAAAAAATTGGAAAATGATTTGGGCTTGGATCGATGGTTGGCTAATGGCTTCGGATGGAAACTTCAAAGTAAGAAATTTATCTTTCGTAATAGATGATTGTTTACCTGCTAAGTATTTCCTTGAACAAGAAACTTCTTAAAATGATTGGGTTCTGTGGTAGTTCCCAAAGTACATTGAGGATTGAAGAACTGCTTCAAGAGGATGGTAATGTGAGGCGTAAAAGAGAAAAAGTTAAGAGGCAATCTTCTCTGCTCTCCAAACTCATCAGACAACTCCCCATTCATGATAACTGAGCAGCTGTAGCTTCAAGTGTGTCAAATGGTACTGTAGGTATTCATGCTTTTCAAGTTGTTTAGAATCTTACTTTGACTATGGCCATTTTAACTGCTGAGATTTTGTTGTATTTGTTACTTTAATGTAAACTTGCATTTATAGTTTGACTTAGATTTATTTTTTATTCTCAAGCAACATAACTCCAGTTTTATGTACTAAATGACTATGTTTTTAATGCTTTTAAGCTTCAGATTATGATCTTTATACGCCAGTTTTTAGTTTCAAGCAATTTCAAGCTGATTCATGTATACCTTTCTTGTATCCTTTTTTATTTGAACAGCTATTGAGAACAATTTATTCTTCTTAGATTATTCGGATCCTAATTCTTGCTATTTTGTTGTTTCAAGGTTAATTTTGACGAGGCTTTTTTTATGGCGAGTAGATAAGAAAGATTTTTTTCTTTGGGCAGTTACTGTTTCAATAACATTGTTCATTAGGATCGAGATTGGTGTTCTTGTTGGGGTGAGCATGTATATATTTCAAAGTTCTTCACAAGGCTTATAAAATTTTATACCTTGAGTATTGCCTGGATGACTGTTAGCATTGTACTGTTTTTATTCTAATGTTTTTTTTTAATTGCCAAACAAAATGACGAAGGACCGGTGTTGTACGAAAGACATCTGGCAAGTGATCTTCTCATAGTCCCAACCATGGAAAACCATCTCGGTAATCTAAGATATGTGCAACAATACTATTAACTACATTTTTTTATATATGTGAGACTTCAAAAGCGTGCTAGGCTGCTAGCACACTGATATTCTCATTTCCAAATTTTCATCCTCCATATATTGTATATATTTAGAAATAAGATAAAACCATCCGCACTTCCTACAGAGGACACATATTCGGAGAATTGGCGATAAACGGTGACTGGAAATTTTTACACGTGAAAATTATTTGATTTTGTCCTAAATTTCAACCAGGTAACATTGATGAATTCACTGTCTTTTAACAGTAAGCATTTTTGGTTCAAAAAACCCCTTGAAATCGTTACAATTTTGAACTGATTAATCTACAGGATTTGCTATTTATATGCAGAAAACTTATGATCTAACAAATTGAAACCATGTTGTTATCTGTTTAGGCAAAGATATCACCTACTTGCCCTTTGCAGAACGCGAATTAATGTTAATCAAAGTTGCTGCAAATTTTGCTGCTCGAAGGGATGTTCTGGACATTGCCATCATCTTTTACGTTAAGCCTATTGATGTTTCTGATCATACTATTACGTTAGAGGTAATTTCTTCATGATTCATTCGAACTAGATAATTAGCTTCATATAATCTCTTTCTGATATCTTCCACTTGAAATATCTCAGCTCACAAGAGACTTTAACTAAATGTTTGCACTGACACCATTGTTAAACGGGGGCCTCTTTGCTAAGCCTACTGTTGATGTTTCTGATCATACTATTACGTTAGAGGTAACTTTTCTTCATGATTCATTCGAACTAGGTAATTAGCTTCATATAATCTCTTTCTGATATCTTCCACTTGAAATATTTAAGCTCACAACAGACTTTAACAAAATGTTTGCATTGATAGCATTGTTAAACGGGGGCCTTTTCAAAGAGAAAGATCATTCAAGAAATACACATCCCGTGTTCATGTTGCTGATATCTGCAATGCTTTGAGCAAAAGCCTTTACAAACCATCTCCAGGGTATGTTTTTTTTTTTTGCATTACGTAACCTTGATACGTTCATTAAGAAGACACTATCATCTTTCTATAAATTATCTTATTCTAGAAGAATCTATAACATCGTGGATGATGCCCCACGAACTGAAGTGTTTTTCATTTGCTCATAATCTGATCAATGAGAAATGGTCGAATCTGATCAAGAAAGTGGCATCTCTAGCTACAAATGAATTACTCGCTGGAGAGGGAGGTTTAAGGGGGGGGGGGGGGGGGGGAGAAAAGAGTAGTGAATGCACGTATGAAGACCGAACTTGGAGTTAGGTTGCTTCACCCAAGTTATAGGTCTGGATTACAAAGCATTTGTGACCTGATGCCTCCATGTTCATGTGAAGAATCACCATCTGGTGACTAAAATCTGTTCATCTTGGAGCTCTTGATGTATAATCATCAACCAACCATCAAAAGAGAGAATGATGTAGAAGCAGTGCAAGTTATACGAATATGAATCCAATATTGTTTTAGATTCTGTGCATCATCCAAGTCAACCTCTTAAAAAATGATTTTGTTTATCTATATAGATGTTTATTAATAGAAGTGTGTAAGTTGATGATTCTTTTCTTCATTAATGATTTGTGATGCACTTGTGCGTGTACATATCATGTAAGATTGGACTATTTGAAAGTTGCAAAATCATATCTTTTTTTGACCTATTGCAAATGGTTAGATTATCCGCAATGAACATCCTTCCTCAATACTCAAAAGTTATCTCTTCTTTGGATGGAAAATAGGATTAATTGTACGGGAATCAAATGGAAAGATTGGTCTTTAAATTCAAATGGCTTGGTAGATATGTATTAGCTATTTGTAGTTATTTTTTTGGGGTCCATAATCTTAAAACTAATGGTTTGTCCATTGTTTGTTCGAGATTTGGCTCGTTTTAATTTATGGTATTATCGATTTTATTATAAAACAAACCATTGACGTGGTGTGAATGTTGTGGCACCCTTGCCACATAAACCACCATTACATTTAACCCAGGATTAAACACCACATAATTTGATACATAATGATTTGAATGCTTAAACCAGTGCGGAAGCAATAAATACATAAATACAATACAACTTTTAAACACCCTACGATGCTACAGGGTTCCGATCTAAATCTACAACTCAATACATTATTACAACATCCCAAATATTACAATATTGGTCCCTCATTTCATTTACCGATTGAGTAGTAGATGCTCTTCAAAGACTTCAATTAATGACCTAGCTAGAAGGTCCCAAATCAGATTTCCCTTTTCCTATAAAAAAATTGAAGAACTGAGGGGTAAGCAAAGCTTAGTGAATACACAGATTTACACATTCTACAAATCTTTATGAAGCCACCCAAGAGTAACACCGACGACAGACGCCGTATACTCTCTTCGTACACTAAGTACGGAACAAGAGTCGCAGCTCCTTCGAGCCAAAGCTCGGCATTAAACCAACCATCTGAGACAAACATAACATCGGGGATAACCTACTGTCTATCAGGACCTCGGAGGGATCAACTCCAGGTCATATAGCACAGTAACATCGAAATACAGATGTGACCCGCTGATCCATCGAAAGATGCACAACAAAGAAACGGACATGCAACAAGCAACAATGTGCATCTATGTCTATGGAAGTTAATAGAATTCCAAATTAAGGTGAAACAATAGGTCTCAACAGGCAATAGATAACATAAAACAGATGTAGACAAGCGAAATCATATGTACTCACAGTGGGTGCGTTAATTAACTTCAATTTATTTTATTTCTCCTCGGGCTTTCAACCGGAATCACAAAGTACCCCACTGTGGGTTAAACAACACCACAAGGGACCTGTTAAGTCAGTTGTAACAAAACATCATGTCAATAACAGTTTAATTTCATAAAAACTTAATTTTGTAAGTTTTACAACATTTGGCACGAAATTCGGATCCCCACCCGAATTCGGTTTGCACTGTTCATCCGGAATTCGGATATACCAAAGTTCAACACTTAGAAATTTATTTTGTACTGTTCATCCGAAGTTCGGATGGCACCATGATCCGAAGTTCATATTAGGTCCGAAATTCGGATCATCCGAGGAATGTTCATCATATCCGAATTTTACACTTATGCAGTTTTATCATTTTCCAGATTTCACTTTTTGTCAATTTGTACCACTTTTATGCCTCGAAACCATTGATATAACTATAAATGTACACTTTTAACACTTTTTTATCGTAAACCTTACAATATATAATATACCAATTCAGGCCCCCTTTTTGGCCATTTCAACAACCCATCGATGAACACACACACTAACACATAGTTAATTTCAGAAATCATAATTTTAGCTTGAATCAAGACCTGAAATTTTGTACATATATTCCATAATACCCGATTTGCACAAACCCACAAGAATATTCATCATGCAACAACATTTGCAACCAAAGTCTTTGATTCAGTTTCCCCAAAAACCGAACACAAAACCTTTAATTTCAAAGAGTTTTTGAAATATTTACCTTAAATCGTTGACTGCAATAGTAGTAGTTCCTTCTAAGCAACTTGAATCCAGATATTCAGCCTCAAATTCCACGAATTTGATGATCTTGATTTGAAGGAGATGAGAGAGAGAGCCGAGAGAGATGGAGAGTGTTGAAATGAAAATGAACCAAATAAAAGTCTTTTATTTCCAAAATTCTGGTTATTGACACATTTAACCCCTCAAATTATTTGATTTCATTAATTAAAGATTCTTATCTTTATATTATTATTCGAAACCTTTTTAAATATTATTAAACTTATTAATAATTCAAAATCCTACATTTTCTTATTTCTTTAAAACAACAACCATCAAATATATAATCATCATTCATAATCCAACTTAATTTCATAAATTACAAAAATTCAACCATTAATCTCAATTACAATAATTTAAATCTGAGGATGCTACAAATGTGATTGCTATGAAGACACTAGATATGAAAGGAGCATATTTTTGCTATTTTTATATTGTTGCGGTTTGTTGGAAAAAAAAAATGAAAAAATGTTTTTTATGGATTTTGGACGAAATTTGATTATATATGAAAGAAAGATATATAATTGTTATGTTATGGGTGTGTGTTCTTGAGAGCATCGCAACGATATAATGAATGTCAATAACAAAGTTAAGATGGATGAGACGTCGATGCTCAAAGTTTGGTATTTGGGAATGGGAAAACCCATTATTCTAAGACTTGCATGTAAATGGTTCAAATCATGTTTCAAACAGAATAGAACCATTGAACCCTGAGTGCACGTTGAAGCAAGTCACTGAAGGTCATTTGTTGAAACATATATCAGCAACGAGTTGGCACTCGTTGAAGGTTGTTGGCACTGAGAAATTTCAGTGACTTGCCGTTACGATTGAAAGTAATTGTTTAGTTGAATTTCCAGAATTTCAATGACTTGCCATTACTTAAGAGTAATTGTTTAGTTGCATTTCGATAATAATATATGAGTCATTAAATCTGTTTATTACAATTAAATTAATGAATTGTTTCATTTTTCCTTCTCTTCTATAATTTAACAGAAAACGTTAACCATTTCTATTATTTGATTCTTTATTTTGGTGTTGCCGAACTGAAATCTCATCCACATTCTGCTAAAATATCTTTCGAAGGATGATGCGTTATTGAAAGAGCATATCAACCGAAAAATTAAATTGTTGTCGCCGCCGCTTTGCGCGGGTACACTACTAGTGTGTGTATATATATATATATATATATATATATATATATATATATATATATATATATATATATATATATATATATATATATATATATATATATATATATATATATATATATATATATATAGAACAATGTATTGTTTTTATAGATTAGTTTTGTATTTACAAACAGTCAAAACTATGTCATGTCCTTTTAGAAAATTGGGCCATATAACCTAAAATAAATGTCTATCAAATAAAAATTTATAATGATTATGTCTATTATCAATCAAAAAACAATTTTATTATTAATTATATTTCTTAAAACAAATGTACAATTAGAAAGGAGCATAGAAATTTAATTCCGAATAAATTGTAATTTGTGTAAACTAAATAAAAACATTGGGTTTGTTTAGTTACTGAAAATTTTCAAAATTTCCACCTCACAATGAAAACTTGTTTACTTAACAAAAATATCATAAATTTTCATTTCACTTTTTAAAATACCGTTTTTCATATTCTCTATATTACTTTTACAATACATATCCTATAATTCTTTATAATACTCTATTTCTCTTTCTTAATTTTCTATTATCTGTCCTATTTTTTTTATTTTATAATCATCTATCTTAACAAAAACTTTATTATCCAAACAAGTTTTCACTTTTTATAGAAACCATTGTTTTTTTTCCTCTGAAAAATAACTAGTTTTCGTTAACTAAACGCAACCTTACATTCCATTTTCATTAAATTCAGAAATAATCAAATAATATGTGAACAAATCAATTTTGTTTGAACACAATAAGTATATAACAAATGTGGAACGTCGCATAAATTAACCCATTGATTCTCAAAATTGGAAACCAAAATCATTCGAAAAATCAGAAAATTAAATAATTAGTCGAAACAAATCTCGAAACCAAGCAAAATAATGCAACTAATTAATGATTAATAATCCAGTCGCTTACATATTAAATAGAAATATTATTTCCTTAATTCTTTCAAACTCATGTATAAATACACGTAAATTTTCTTTATTTTCTCCACCGATTTTTTTTCATAAAAATACGTTGTTTAATTTGACATAAAAGCATAAAGTGGTTGGTTTAAGTATTCTTGGAACTATGAAGGTAATCTTGGCGGTGGTTATGGTGGTAATCACGGCGGCTATTAGGGCGGCGATGGCCGGAAAAGTTTATAAAGTTGGTGATTCTGCCGGTTGGTCCAACATTGGGCATGTGGATTACAAGACGTGGGCTTCTACCAAAGTATTCCGAGTTGGTGATACCATTGGTAAATAAATATTTTCTTAATAATTTAATTTTTTTATATAATATGTATATTTTAATTATTGTCAATTTATTTGTCTTTTCATAATTAGAAATATTGGTGACAATTTCCGCCCGTTCAAGCAAGTGGGTTGATGACTAAAAGTCATAAATTTTACATAATTTTGAATTTTTTTTCAAAAAACAATTTGTTTAATACACCATTTTAAGAATTTTTCCTTTTAAAAAAAATTATGTTTAATATTAGTTTTTTTACGATGTGTTAATTTAACAATCTTATCCGTTTGGATCGTTGGGTCAAAATATCACCCCTAATTGGAAATAGACGTGTTTGAGATAGTGATGAACATTTGTAGCAAATAATTGGTTTTTAAAATTGTAAATAATTTTAAAAAAAAACTATTGTATATATTACCTATTGGGCATTTATTTTATCTTTTCATGAAAAAGAAAAGGTAAGCAATTTTTTTAAATTGTGTATTTAATCTGTTATAAATAGGTAATCATTTTTTGTTTTAAATTTAAGTCTATAATTTTTTTTATAAAAAAATTGTAAATATGCAGAGTATCATTACTAGAATGCGAAGTCTCTAACATCCCCTAATTAGTATTAGTTTTTACTAATTGTGATTTTTTTTATTTTAAAATGTTTTATTTGTGCTTGTGCTCTTTTAAACTTGATTAACAATATTAAGATTAGTATTTATTATGAATTTTAATTTATAATAATAATTCCAAGAATATACACGTTGTTATATTTATATTTACTGTATCATATATTCATATAAGAGAAATTTATAAACAAAAATAACTAATAACACACTAAATTATATAAATTTCTATAATCCAATAATGTAATTTTAAAGTTATATAAAAAGGAAACACACATTTAAAAATTTGTATAAATGTATATGTATTATTAATTAATAAAATAATTATTTCTAGTTATTAGTAATTGTTTTTATACATTTAGTAACAATATAACACTTTAATAATCAAGTTTTAAAATTTGTCATTTGAGAAATAATTTTCGAGTATTATTTTATCATACACAAATTTAAAAAGTACATTACATAAATAAAAATAAATGTAATGTACATCACCTTTCTTTAAAATTTATAATATTTAACTTTATTAATCTATAAAATATTATTTATTTTTTTCCTAAATAAATAATAACATTCATTTATCGTATGTTTTTGTAGTCTTTGCATACAACAAAGATTTCCATAACGTTGCAAGGGTGTCGTATACCGATTTCCTTACATGCGACGGCGCCAACCCTTACGCCGTTCATACCTCCGGCAACTACTCCTTTCCGATCATATATCCCGGCCACTACTATTTCATTTGCACAATACCCGGCCACTGTGAAGCCGGCCAGAAAGTTGACATCCGTGTTCCCATCGACGGCGGACACTCATCTATGCCGCCTGCCTCCGCAAGTAGCCCCTCTCCGTTGCAGCCACTTCCGTTCCCTTACCCACCGCCAAATGTACCATCACCATCGCCGGTAAGCCGACAACCATCTCAGTCGCCGTCACCGTCAGCAACTGAAGAATCACCATCATCATCGCCCGCTAGTCAAACTCCGAAAGTTGCACCGCCGGAGACTCACGCTCCTAAAATTGCACCGTCGACTTCGCCGGCAGCTGACACACCGGAAATTGCACCGTCGCCGCCCAAGAACTCAGCGAGTCAACTAGGCAAATGTTGGATTTCGTTAATGGTGGTTTTATTTTACTTGAATTTCTTTAGTTTTTAAAGTGATTGTTTTTTCATATTTGAGTTTCTTGTTTTATTTATTAGATATTTTTTTAAACGGCAAACTATCTTACTCTTATTCATAAACTATTCTTTTACCACAAGACTTACTTTCTCCACCTAAATTATAACTTGCCTCCGACGGGGGTCGAACCCGTGACCACTCACTTATTCAGAAATGCGGAAAATACGACCTGGCTGACAGGATCTCGACCAAAGCTGCTATGGATTAATTTCAAGGATCTAGTTACTCAATGGTTTTCTGAGTAGAGCAGGTAATTGGTGGTTGATGAAATTGTAAAAAGTTTGTAAAGATAAATGTAGTTGGCTGACATGTATAAACTTTTCCTTTATATCTAAATTGATAGGTAAGAAGTGATACAAGAAAAAAGATCTGTTCCAAGTTCAATGATCGACACAGAATGGGAGCTAAATCATTTGCTACTCTTGTTCATGATGGTCTGAACACGGAAATGTATCATACACGTAGAGGCGTAAGAGTATATGGCTCGTATGATCGCAATGATGAAAGTTGGACACTTAAAAATGTGAACTTTGATGGTCTAAACACGAAGGTAGTCTCTTATAAAAAAAATTATCTATTGATGTTTAAAGTTATAATTATATAACATTTTTAATAAAGATTTAGGTTGCGAATGATTCATGCAGCCTCTATACTCGCAATTGCGATATATGTAGAATTCTGTTAATAGTTGTTACACTACAAGATAAAAGACATTTTGTGACTGAGAGTTTTAGTGACTGAAGTTAGTTTAGTCACTTAATACCATATTGAACCTATCCTGACTGATACTAAAAGTAGCTGAAAAAGTTAAATAAAATAAAAATATAATTAAATAAACATGCCCTAATTCATTCCACAGTTGCGTTCTCTCCCTGCTCTCCTATTCTCTCTGCTTTCCATCAGCGCTGACCTAATCACCTCCAGCCTCTGCCCTCCGCCTTCCGTCGGACCGTTCCGCCCTTGCCTGACTCTAAACCTACTTCACCCCTGTTTTGGTCGAAACTCTCAACTCCGCATCAGATTTGAACAATCTCCCTACTTTGATTGAGCCCTACTCCGCCTCTGCATTGCCCAACGTTTATTTGTTTCGGTCTCTCCTTACATGAATGATTAAGTGCTCATCTCATCAGATTTAGGTACTTGCAATTCATATAATTTCTGAACTAAACTTCTCAGAAAGGTATTTCATGATTTTGATTGATTGTTGTTATCCTACTTGTATTTCAACCCACATGCTTGTAGTTCATGACTTGTTGTAGGTCTAAACTGAACTTTGAAGTTTAACAATGAATTTTTTTTGAACTTGCATAGGGAGAGGAGCTAAAGAAGTTAATTAGCCCCCTGCTTACATCGCGTGTAGTTCAGAAACAGAACAGATGATGTTTCTATATCTATATCATTTGTATGAGTACACTATTCTAAATCTATATCATTTGTATGAGTACACTTCTCTATATCTATATCAATTGTATGAGTGCACTTCTTCTGTCCCGTGAAGAATTTCAATCTTTGACTTACACATTGATTATTAATCAGATGTCTAAGATCTCCTTTAATAGCAATTGGTGCAAATAGGTGACTTTAAGTTGAAACTTTGACAATTAATGAAGGGAAGATGACATGAAAATGTAATGTTCAGGTTGGGTAGATGGTATTTTTAAGGGATCATAGTTTGCGGGATAAAAAAATTCAAGAAATCAAGGTTGAATGAATGATCCCTTATATGTTTTCTGGTTTTGGATGCCCAAAACGTATATTTTCAACTACGATTTATTAATCTTTTTCACTAGTACAAGTAGCATTAACAACATAAACCAACATACTTGACTACACTTTTAATGAATAGAACCTTTTCTTGTCCCTCCTGGCCTGCTCCCCCGGTGCAGGCCTACCACGCTTCGCGCCTGCGGCGTTTTCGCCAGACGGTCTTTGACTGATTATATAATGAAGCTAGCTTTCTACCTGATCAATGATTAAAATGTGTTTAGATGCAAATGACATAAATGGTAATATGATTCTGATATGATATACGTTTATATTTATATTTCACTTTGAATTTTTTATATGATTCTGCTTCTTTTATTAGTAATATGAAATAGCTACTGATTTAATTAGGCTTTGTATCCAATCAACAATTGGTGTTTTGTCTAGTACATTTTGTGGCTATTGCAATTTAGGGGATTGAGGAAGTACGGAAAATGAAATGTGATACTCTGAAGCGAAAACAAAAAATGAGCAATTTAAATAAAGTTTCGACCATAGAAGGATTACAAAATCTTAGCAATCTTTAACCAGGTTAAGTTGCAATGGGGCAATCGAAAATCACATTTCTGTGATTTTGTCTTCATTCTTCATCTTTCATGGAAGAGTTTTGAGGCCATCAATAATTGATTCAAAACTAAAGATATACTAAAAAATATTAAAAGTATTGTATGAGTTTGGTAGATAAGTGTTTAAATTTCTAGTTTGTAATATATTGCATAATCCCCTAATCTCGATTTTGGTGTCCTTGCAGGGGAGGAATCATGATGCCATGATGGTTTCTCTGCTGTGAGAAGTATTATGTATCAATGTTATATCCTTTGCCGTGATTTTGAATTTGACCAATAACAATGATTTTTTGCATTGCAGGTTTTGTAGCTATATTAGGAATTCACGTTTGACAAAAGTTGTATGTCAATTGAAGCTGAAATCCAAAGGTCACCAAAAACTAAGTGACAGGTAAGTATCATTTCTATTAAACACTAATACTTATAGTTAGTCTATTTGTTGCTTATTATTTTAAGTATTTAAATTTTTTGAAGTTTAAGCTCCATAATATCAGAAAACATGAACTTAGATGATGAATTATCATATCAATGAATTATTATATACATATAGTGTGGGTGAGAGTACTTGAATAGCATGGGTGACTGATTGACTGTGTGTTGGAATAAAGTTCGTAAAATTGATGCTGGAAATTGTCGAATTGATACTCATTAAGAGTTGCAGTTGGATAACTCATTTTCGATCTCAAAATTTTATTTATGTAATCTTATCTTAGTGGCCTTTATAAGTTCATAGATTGACAAGTGCATGTATAGTTGCTCTTAGGCCCTTGGTTACACGTATATACTTTTTTAAAAGCTTTAGTCTGAGTTGGGGTTGGGAATTGGGGGATAAAACTGCTGACCAAGGGTTCATTACTAATGAATTCTCCTAAAGTAAGGTGTCTTCACACCAAGCGACCCCTGGCAAAGGAGGTGGCTACATCATCAGAAGTTGCTGGTGAAAAGCTTTGGAGGATGCCAACGGAAAACGATGAAATCAGGCGTAGTTGATATGGTGAATACTAGCGGGCGACATGGTGGGTCTATTCTTGCAGCTCTTTTCTTAAAACATGTTTAAAGTTTTAACTCTCGGAATGTCAATTCTCCCCTTATTTTATCCTTGCATTAACAAAGAAAAAAGGAGCAAGAGTTAGAACCGTTTTATGGTGTTTGATTTCAGTTTGTGAATGAGAAAGTACAATGGTTGCATATTGACATCACGGAGCCTGTGTGGAATGACAAGAAAAAAGGTGCAACTGAAAGGTAAGGTGTGTTACACTTTTCTTTTTATCTGTCACATTCTCATAAATTTTATTGTATATATACTTTGTAAAGATAAGCTTACAACCAAATCATATTGAAATATTAAATAAATAGTTTCACGTCTTTTATAAATCAAGTTATAAGTTGTGTTCGACTAAACTTAATTTCAATGTTTCAATCTATCCTTACCGTGTTACAAAAGTTTCTATTGCCTTCGCACAACTTTGTCTAAGATATCAATTCTTATATTGGACATGCAGTCATAGTTCTCACAATTAATCATATTAATATTTTATATTGCAGCAAAGGTATGGATACGAACACAAAATTATGGGCTTGAAGGCATACGATGTGATTAGGTGTTCTAGTTTTTGTTGAGATTGTGTATTATAGTTTGAATAAAAATCATTAGGATATTAAATATTTTTCTTGTTGTGATATTCTTTTATTAAATGATGTACAACTTATTATTCAAGTAATGAAATTACTTTTGTTTATATTTTTTCATTTTTAATTATTTTTGTTTTTAATATAAATAAATATATATAAAAATAAATTGAATATTAATTATATTATTAAGGCTTTAGTGACTGAAATTTGAAGTCATTATAAATCATTTTAAACCTATTGTGACTGAATTGTGTGCAAGTGAAGAAAAAGATATGGGTTCCTTCAATTTGTCAAGCATCCTACGCCTACTGAAAATATCAGTCACAAAAACTTTTGACCTTTTACTGACTGAATTTTTATGTCAGTAGATACTTTTAGCGACTGTGGCATTAGTGACTCTTTTATTTTTAGAGGGAGAAAGTCAAAATGGATTTACTTACAGATTTTTGAGTTTTAGTGACTGTTTTTTTCAGTCACTAAATGGTTTTTATATTGTAGTGTTCTGAAGTTGTTCAATATTTGCAAGAGCAATTAGAAATCTAAATGTTGTTGCATCGATAACACGTGAATATGTTTGTTCATAATCAACTCCAGGTATTTGTGAAAAACCTTGTGCAACGAGTCTTGCTTTGTATCTCACTATCTCAAATTTCTCATTTCTTTTTATTGCAAAAACTCATTTATAGCCTATAGGCTTTACGTTATTTGGCGTTTCAACTATAGGACCAAACACTTGACGTTTTTCAAGTGAATCCTGTTCTGACTGTATAGCATTTTTCCATACTGGCCAATCTTTCATGCGTCGACATTCTTCGATGGAATTTGGTACACAATTTTCTTCATTCATCACATCAATTGCTATAACATATGCAAATATTTCATCACCACATGTTTCCTTTCTATTCCAAATTGTTCCATTATGTACATAATTTATTGAGATCTCATAATCGATAGGTACCGGTGCCTCTTCTGGGGTTTTGTCAACATGTATGTTATTATTAATCTCTTTAGGGACTTAATTAATAATCATTTCTTGGGTTTTGCTACTTGCATTATTCTGCACTTTCTTTTTTCGTGGATTTGTATCTTTAGAACCTATAGGTCTTCCACGTTTTCGTCGTATAGAAGACTCATTTTGTATATCAGCTATATCGATTTGGGAAGGTGCGAAAAAAGCCGGTATATGTGATTTTGTAACTCGCTTAGTATCTGTGAATGCATCTGGTAACTCATTTGCTATTTTTTGTAGATGAATAATCTTTTGGACTTCCAGTTCACATTGACCACTTCGAGGATCAAGAGAAGATATTGATGATGCATTCCAAGTTAAATCGTCACATTTTGACTTTTCTTTTTCTCCCCTTAAGGTTGGAAATATTGTTTCATTGAAATGACAATCATCGAAACGTGCTGTAAAAACATCTCCGGTTAATGGTTCCAAATATTTAATGATTGACGGAGATTGAAACCAATGTATATTCCCAACCTTCTTTGTGGTCCCATCTTTGTACGTTGTGGTGGAGAAATTGGCACATACACAACACAACCAAAAATTTTTAGATGAGACAAATTTGGTTCTCTTCCGGAGACCAATTGTAATGGGGAATATTTATGATTTGCAGAAGGCCTTAATCTAATCAGTGAAGCAGCATGTAAAATAGCATGACCCCATGCAGAAGATGGAAGCTTAGATTTCATAACTAAGGTCTTGCAATGAGTTGTAATCTCTTAATTAATGATTCAGCTAGACCATTTTGTGTATGCACATGTGCTAGGGGATGCTCAACAATAATCCCTAATGACATACAATAGTCATTAAATGATTGGGATGTAAATTCTCCCGCATTGTCGAGTCGGATTTTTTTATTTGAAGATCAAGAAAATGAGCTCTCAATTGGATGATTTGTGCTAGTAGTCTAGCAAATGCAACATTACGTGTTGCTAATAGACAAATGTGTGACCATCAGCTTGATGCATCAATTAATACCATAAAGTAACGAAATTGTCCACAAGGAGGAATAATTGGCCCACATATATCCTCATGAATTCTTTCTAAAAATGAAAGAGCTTCATTTTCCACCTTAGCTACAGAAGGTCTAATTATCATTTTTCCAAGAGAACATGATGTGCATAATAAATCTTTATTCGTTAGGATCTGTAAGTTTTTTAATGGGTGTCCACTTGAGCTATCAATAATTCTTCTCATCATTATGTTTCCAGATGACCCAATCTATCATGCCAGGTGGTAAATATTTTTGGATCAGTTATCTTCTATTTAGAAACCATGTTGATTTCTGATTGGCTTATACTTGTAACATATAATCCAGAAGATAAACCATTCATTCTTTCCAATACATATTTCTGGCCTTGTTTAATGAAGAAAATATTTATGTATTCAATGTTATTTTCATTCGTGGTTTCAATATGATAACCATTGTGTCTTATATCTTTAAAATTCAATAGGTTTCTGGTAGATCTACTTGAATACAATGCATCATTTATTATTAACTTTGTTCCTTTTGGTAACATAATACATGCTCAATGCAACTCCAGAGCCTTCAATCAGGTTACTAGGGCCAGAAATTGTGTTGACATTTGCCTTTGCTAAATGCAACTCATAAAAATATCTTTTATCTTTTAAAATTGTGTTCGTCGTTCCGCTATCTACTAGACATTTGTTTGTGCCATTTGTCATGCCGATTTCCATATCCTTATAAAGAAATGTGTAATCATTTTAAAATCAAGCTATATATGTGTATATATAGAGTGTGCATATAAATATATAGTTCATAATTCACGAGGGAAAAAAAAAAAGAAAAAGAAAAACCTCATACTACTTATTGCGAAACTAAAGAGATAATGATAAAAATTAATGAATGCATGAAAATAAAAACCTAATATTAGTTATTATGGTAACACTTATTGAAGAAATAGTATGGCTCCATAATTAGACGATATTGTTGTATTGAGCATTTTCGAGAAAATATGAGGCATCCATGTGAGTAGTTGTGATCGGAACCACATTAGTGAAATTTGTCTCAATGCCCTTGTCTTTTTTCTTGATTGATGATTGATAAAGTTCAACAAGATGTTTGGACATACGGCAGGTACGTGACCAATGATTTTTCATACCACATTTATAGCAAATATTCTCAGTACTTTTGGGCTGTTGATACGAGTTTTGTCCTTCATGTTTCCCCTTATCCACAGCTGATCTATAACCATTACGATGCCAAACACGACCACGCCCACGACCACGTCCATGACTACGACCACGTTCGTAACTATGTCCGCTATAATTTCCACGATCACGATCACGACCACGTCCCTTCTCAGATAATGTTGCATTTGCTTCAGGTAAGGTTTGGATCCTGCTGGACGTGCTTCATGATTTTTCATTAAAAGTTCATTATTCTGTTCAACAACTAAAAGAACTGATATCAATTCATGGTACTTTTTAAAACCACGTTCTCGATATTGCTGCTACAGGAGCACATTAGAAGCATGAAAAGTAGAGAATGTTTTCTCTAACATATCTTCCTTAGTGATTTTCTCTCCACATAATTTTAACTCAGAGGAAATGCTAAACATTGCGGAATTGTATTCGCTTACACTTTTAAAATCTTGCAACCTAAGGTGCATCCACTTGTAGCGAGCATTTGGGAGAAGTACCTGCTTTTGATGGTCAAATCTCTCTTTCAAGTGTTGCCATAATTCTAGTGGATCTTTTATTGTTAAATATTCTCTTTTAAGATCCTCGTGGATGTGCAAAGAAATATCACTGCTTTGGCACGCTCCTGCAGGGAGGCCTTGTTTCCAACTTTTATTGATTCTCCAATGTTGTTTGCGGTAAGATGAATTTCAGCATCCAAAGTCCAGGGGAGGTAATTCTTGCCCGATATGTCAAGAGCATTGAATTCTAGTTTCGTAAGATTTGCCATATGAACTATGATAGATAAATTACATTTCAGTCGAATAGTAGTTAAAATAATAATAATAATATAATAATTGAACATAAAACATATTCTGACAAACATATAGTTCATATATTACAATACTTACGAGAATATATAACTCTAAATAATATAAAAATAAATTATTTACATAATTTCTTGGACCTCATATGTCTCAAAACTTTCATATTTATGATGATGATGATGATGATGATGATGATGATCATAATAATAATAATAATAATAATAATAATAATAATAATAATAATAATAATAATAATAATAATAATAATAATAATAATAATAATTGACATGGTCAATATACAAAGATATATGTCGGACTTTAAAATAATAATAATAGTAATAATGACATGGTCAATATACAAAGATATATTTAGTCGGACTTCAAAATAATAATAATAATAATAATAATAATAATAATAATAATAATAATAATAATAATAATAATAATAATAATAATAATAATAATAATAATAATAATAATAATAACGAGGTAGTTTAACCCGCGCGTTACAGCGGGATCATAACCAAAGAATATATATTTTTCATTTTAAATATAGTTTTACCCCCGCGTTGCAGCGGGATCATAAATTATATTGTATAAATACATTAATAATAAAATAACATTAGTCGTTTACCTGCCGGCCAGTTAGAATGTAGATAAATAATTAAAATTTTGTCATTTTAAAATAGTCTGAGACGAAATACAATTTTATGTTAAAATGTAGATAAAAGAAAAGTGATCATAATGATATATTTGAGTTTTTATAAAATACAATACATCAAACGTTTCAATAGAACAACAAAACAATTATATATTACATATAAAATAAAATATTTAGGCAGCTGCATGCCTGCCTGCCTAACGAAAATCGTTCCGACGACGATAAATTTTATATCAGAATGTAGACAAAAATAATGCGATCGTAATGATATACTTAAATTTTAATAGAATACAATATATCAAAAGTTATCACAGAAAAATAGAAATGTTATATAATATATATAAAGTAATAAAATAAGTCAGCTGCTTACCTGCCTGCTTGAGCTGCCTGGCAGCTTGCTTTACTGGTTCCGACGACGATAAATTTTATATCGAAATGTAGACAAAAATAATGCGATCGTAATGATATATTCAAATTTTAATAAAATATAATATAGCAAAAGTTATCACAGAAAAACAAAAATGTTATATAATATATATAAATTAATAAAATAAGTCAGCTGTTTACCTGTCTGCTTCAGCTGCCTAGCAGCTTGGTTTACTGTTCCATGAACAGTAACACCAAGTTTTTAGACGACGATAAATTTTATATCTAAATGTAGACAAAAATAATGCGATCGTAATGATATATTCAAATTTTAATAAAATACAATATAGCAAAAGTTATCACAGAAAAACAGAAATGTTGTATAATATATATAAAGTAATAAAATAAGTCAGCTACTTAGCTGCCTAGCAGCTTGGTTTACTATTCAATGAACAGTAACACCAAGTTTTTAAATAGTATTATTGTAAATGTAAATGTAAATGTAAATGTAAATAATAATAATAATAATAATAACAATAATAATAATAATAATAATAATAACCAACTCCAAAATAATAGGCTTAAGATTTGCATAACTTATACGTAGTCAACTATAAGCACAGAGTTATTTTTCTTTTCTTTTCTTTTTTTTTTCTTTTATCTTGCTTTCCTTTATTTTTATTTATTTATTTATATTTGTATTTTATCAAACTCACTGTCACCGAGAAATTATTCTCTCTCTTTCTTTTGTAGCCTTCAATTCGGATAACTAGAACCTACCTAACAATTTATATGTTTTTTTTTTTTTTTTTAAAATTCGGCGGATATGAGATATGTCAATTTTATTTGCATAAATTTGTTTTTATTTATTTATTTCTGAAAGAGTTGCTAGATTTATCTATTAATTAATTTGATGATTTAACTATTTGTATTGATATCAATAACTAGAAATATATGTATAATAATAACCTGTAAAACTCAATAATTGCCAAGTATTAAACAAATACATAACAAATACATATGCATTATACACATTCGAAGTTTCTCAATCGTAACAGTAAATCACTTTACAAAAGTATTTATGATTTAAACCTTTATTAACCAAACAAAAATAAACACCAAAATTTATTTATTATTTTTTTATCAATGCTGAATTTCATAATTTATGAAAATTATGTTCAATGCTTTAGAACTTATTCAACCGCAATTCAAATTATTTATTACGGTTATTAATTGCTAAGGGTTATATGCCAAAAATAGCAACAACTTTTTGTAGTTTTACCGTTTATACCCATATTATTTATTTTTTATCATTAATAGCAACAACTTTTGTATTTTTTACCGATTATACCAACTTTTGACCTAGAAACCTGCTATAGCAGGTTACCATCAATTAATACCAAAAACTTTTATCTTTTTACCAATAATAGCAACAACGTTTTATATTTTTACCAATAATAGCAGCGACTTTTAACTTTTTACCAATAATAAAAACATATCAAATTAAATTTTCCTTTATCTTTAACTAATCATTATTTAAAAAAAACTAAATTTATGAAAAGCGAAACACAATCAAATAAGTTCATAATCCATTTTTTTTGTTTAAATTTTGTTAGAGATAAATCAAATGCAATGTGTGTCTATGAAGGTTTAAAAAATATGTTTTCTTTAAGCATTAAAAAATGAAGATTATTTTGTTAGGGGTGAGCATGGATTGGTTTTTGGCAAAAACCAAACCGAAACATCGGTTTCTATATTCAAGAAACCGTTCGGTTTGGATTTTAAATTATTCGACTTTTTGGTTTTTATTTCGGTTTCAGTTTGGTTTCAGTTTTTCTTTGTCATGGTTTTCAATCTCAAGTCTTTCTTTCTAAAACCAAAAACCACACACACACACACACACACACAGATATATATATATATATATATATATATAGGAATAAACATATATATGGATACATAAAATCAAAGTATATAACACTTAATGCATTCTTTCACAAACAAGATTTAGGCATTAAATCATTTTATCATTCAAAAACATGAAAATATACAAATGCAATAATAATAATCATCATAATATGCAAAGTGAGTGTTAGTCTCATATGAAATTTAGACATTGAAAAGTTAAAACTTTCAATAAAAAACTTAAATGAAGAAATGTAACGAAGAAAGAGTATTTATAAATTTTAAAATCATAAAAACTTCAGTTCGGTTTGGTTTTTTCCGGTTTATTTTGACCTCCAAACCGAAATCATAAAAGACACGTCCCTTTATTTTATGGAAGATTATATATGATTTAAATTTATGAAAATCAGATGACGTTCAAATAAATAAATAATGCAAATATTGTTGAACTAAGTATCCAAAAAAGAATACAAATGTTGCATAATGTGTTCATTATATTTCTATGACATCTTATACAAAATGATTTGAGTTTCACTTTGCCATGTTACACTTATGTCACATCCTTGCTTTAAAACACGCTTGCTTATCCCAGGAATAATAATAAATGCATAAAGCTAATAAAACATTACAATAAGTTTTGCACTACACATGCTTCAAGGTTACAGTACTAAGTTGCTAAAAACATCATAACATAAATAAAAGCAGCTACCCAAAACCCAAGGCATCATAAGCTATACCACAAGCTGAAAATGAGCTAAGTCCTCTGGGCAGATCAGATAATAGACCTAAGCAGAAGGTCCAGCTTGTTCTTTACCTTTTCCTGTAAAAATTGTAAGTAGCAACTGTAAGCTAAAGCTTAGTGAGTAAACAGATATTCATGAATGCATGTAAAATATGAGGCGAAAGTGCCTAAAAAGGCTGTTATGCTTGCTTGCTTGCTTGCTTGCTCATTTGCTTAATACCCAGAAAGAACGCTGCACAATTGAGACATTTCACGCAGAACGGAGATGCCACCACTATGGGTTTACCGCTGACAGATGATCAATCTGTGATACGGGGCTAGCTACCCGTATAATGCTCAAGGGATAGTGGTGAACATCAGAATTGCTTGCTCGCTAAATATAATGCTTATGAGATGCACAAAGAAACGCTAAAACAAGGCTTGCTGTATAGTATGCAGAACAATAAACAGATTGCAGATAAATATGCATATTAATAGATCAAATGTAAGATCCGGCTAAGCTGGGCATCACCTGTACCACAGTGTTCGCCTTCACTCACAAAAGTCTATTGAATTCCAAAGAAATCATATAGAAGCAAATTTATGTCTCAATTTCATATAAAACATGTAAACAAGAATAACTGTTACTCACTGTACTGAAAATGCTTTGAAACACTCTGAAATACTTGCTCGGGCTTATTTATGCTTTAAATTGCTTTATAACGCTTGCTCTTGCTTATCTAGGCTTTTAATATATTCTGGCACTGGCTTTGACTCGCAACTGGGCTAAACGGCTTATGTATAATATCTGAAGTTCAATATTACAGAACATGTGCTAAATTAATATTGCTAGCTCAATATTCCAACATCTCTAAGCCATAACTTCTAGCTAAATATTTTGCTATTTATTTTGCTAATTTATGCGTTGTTCGTAAATTTTATCAATTAGATTCGAAATTTAGGGGTTAGATTCGAATCTGAGCATCAGATTCGAAGTCAGATTCGAATCTGAGTAACAAACTCGAAGCCAGACTCGAACTGGGTTAGATTCGAAGCCAGACTCGAACAGGGGAGGGGTTAGATTCGAACCTCATTCGAATCTGAGGATAGATTCGAGACCCATATCTCGAATCTAGCTCTATTCGAGTCTGTTCTTGGCATTTCGAGTCTGTTCTATACATACTCGAGTTTGTTCATAAACTACAGCTTTAAACATGCATTTTCAAGCCTCAAATCCACAAATAATCTAAGTAATAAGCCTCGGTTTAGTTATATTATACATTATCTATCATATTCTAGCTAAAATTCATACGAAATTAGCTTTAAATCGCCTAAAAATAATAAACTCGAATTTTGTACTTCAAACCGAAAATGCAGAAGTCGAAAATGACATTTCTTACCTCAAATCCGTATGAAATCGTACATGCAATAGGAGATTCACGTAGTACTCTTCGAGATCTTTCCGTTAACGTATAGAACACGAGATTTGGCCGGTCGGTTTGGGAGAAAAGCTAGAGAGAAGTTCAATTCTAGAGAGAGGAGCTCTGGAAATGCTAGACGGTTTTGCAAAAGTGAGAAAATGGAGCCCCCAACTCCTATTTATACTAAATCTCGAAATTACATCTTTTTACGCAAATTGCTCAAAAACTCTTAAAATAAAAATGCAAATAAAAGCAAGGTGTTATAGTATGAGCCCACCACGCTTGCACTTCGTCCTCGAAGTACCTAAGACTCAAACAGATGCGGATATCGAATTCTCATGTCTTTCTCAGATTCCCAGGTCTGAGAAATTCCGTGAGAAGTTCTCCATTGCACCAACACCATTGCTACCTCTCGATTTCTCAACTTCTTCATCTTTGTCTCTAGAATGACTTCAGGCTCGTCACATTGCAGCTTCTCATTAATCTTATAAGTCAGATGATCGGCCCACTTTTCTCTGTCATCTTCTTTGCACTTCCTTAGTTGCGAAACGTGAAACACGGGGTGTATGTTGGACAGTTCGCTTGGCAAGTCCAACTGATAAGATTGAGTTCCAACACGCTCGGTGATCTTGAAAGGACCAACGAATCGTGGTGCTAACTTGCCACGCTTGCCGAATCTGAACACACCTTTCATCGGCGAGACTTTTAATACAACATAGTCGTCCTTCTGGAATTCTAAAGGTTTATGGCGTCGGTCGTGATACGATTTCTGTCGAGATTGAGCAGTTTCCAATCGTTGACGTATGATTCGGATCTTTTCATTTGTCTGCTGAAGTAGCTCGGGACCGGCGATTGGTGATTCACCGGCTTCATGCCAACACGTAGGAGTTCGGCACTTGCGTCCGTATAAGGCTTCGAAAGGTGCGGCTTTGATGGATGAGTGGTAACTATTGTTATAAGAAAATTCTGCTAGCGGCAAGTGGTCATCCCAACTACCACTAAACTCAAGAACACATGCCCGCAGCATGTCTTCGAGTGTAAGGATCGTACGCTCACTCTGGCCATCAGGCTGTGGATGATAAGCTGTGCTCATTCTGATCTTAGTGCCTAATCCATCTTGTAATGCACTCCAGAACCTCGAAGTGAATCGGCTGTCGCGGTCGGAAACAATTGACAAAGGAACACCGTGTCGTGTAACGATCTCGTCTATGTACAACTTGGCTAGTTTCTCAAGTGAATAGTTTTCGCGAATCGGAATGAAATGTGCGACTTTGGTTAGGCGATCCACGATAACCCATATTGCGTCGTGCTGTCTTCGTGTAGTCGGCAACTTCGTCACAAAGTCCATCGTTATGTGATCGAACTTCCACTCGGGGATCGGTAAGGGCTGAAGACTGTCGTAAGGCTGCTGATGCTCCGCTTTGACTAACCGGCATGTAACACAATTATCGACATATTGGCCTACGTCTCTTTTCATACCGGGCCACCAATATTCGGCTTTTAGATCGTTGTACATCTTGGTGCTGCCAGGATGTACCGAGAAGTTAGAACAGTGGGCTTCCGAAAGAATTTTCTGTCGAACATTACCAAATTTCGGAACCCAGACACGATTTTTGAAAAGCTTCAAGCCACGAGGGCTATCGGTTAAGAACTGAAGTTGCCCTTTCATGTCCTCAGAGTTGAGGTTTTCTTCTTTTAGGGCTTCGGCTTGAGAAACGAGAATTTCATCAATCAGAGTAGATGAAAACGAAGTATGAGTCAAGGTATAGAGACATTTAGCAGAGTAGGATTTACGACTCAATGCGTCGGCCACCACATTCGCTTTGCCAGGGTGATAAAGAATATCACAGTCATAGTCTTTGATGAGTTCCATGGAGCGTCGCTGGCGCATGTTGAGCTCCTTCTGGCTGAATATATACTTAAGGCTCTTGTGATCCGTATACAGCTGACATTTGGTGCCGTAGAGATAATGCCGCCATGTTTTCAACGCAAAAGTCACAGCAGCAAGTTCAAGGTCATGAGTCGGATGACTCTTTTCATGATCCTTAAGTTGGCGAGAAGCATATGCTATGACTCTGCCTCTTTGCATCAAAACACACCCAAGCCCTTGATATGAAGCATCGCTGAAGACCACAAAGTCTTCATTGCCTTCGGGTAAGGCCAGAATAGGTGCTTCGGTGAGTTTCTGCTTTAAAGTTCGGAATGAGTTCTCTTGAGCTTCTTCCCAAATAAAGGGAACATTCTTGCGAGTAAGAGATGTAAGAGGCATGGCTAGTTTTGAGAAGTCCTTAATGAATCGACGGTAGTAACCCGCCAATCCCAAGAAACTTCGGATCTCAGTAGCTGATTTGGGAGCTTCCCAATTTTGAATGGCTTCTATCTTAGAAGGATCCACAGAGATTCCTTCACCAGATATCACATGACCAAGGAATTGTATCTGATAAGATACAAGATTTGCAAGTTAACGCTGAGCATGAAATTTAAGAAAAAATAAGCTTAAAAATAAATAAATCGAGATTGCAAGCACCTGTCGCAACCAAAATTCGCATTTAGAGAACTTGGCGTAAAGTCGCTCCTTGCGCAGCAACTCTAGCAGCTCTCTAAGATGCACAGCATGCTCAGCTTCAGTTTTCGAGTAGATGAGAATATCGTCTATAAAGACGATAACAGACTTATCGAGCATTGGTCTACAAACGCGGTTCATCAGATCCATGAACGCCGCAGGAGCGTTTGTAAGGCCAAAGGGCATAACAAGAAACTCGTAATGCCCATATCTAGTACGGAAAGCCGTTTTAGGGACGTCTTCTTCATGAACTTTGAGCTGATGATACCCAGATCTAAGATCGATCTTTGAGAAGTAACTGGCTCCCTGAAGCTGGTCGAAAAGATCGTCTATTCTGGGCAATGGATATTTGTTCTTTATTGTTACCTTGTTCAACTCCCTATAATCAATGCACATCCGGAGAGTCCCATCTTTCTTCTTAACGAATAAAACAGGAGCTCCCCAGGGAGATGAACTTGGTCGTATGAGTCCCTTATCTAGCAATTCTTGCAATTGCTTCATCATTTCTTGCATCTCTGCAGGTGCAAGTCTATAAGGGGCTCGAGCAATCGGTGCCGCGCCGGGCACTAAATCAATTCTGAACTCCACCTGACGGTCTGGTGGGAGTCCAGAGATGTCCTCGGGAAAGACATCTGGAAATTCAGAGGCTATCGGTACCTCGGCTAAACTTTTCTTTTCAGACTTAGCATCTATTGCATATGCTAAGTATGACACGCAACCCTTAGCTATATGTTTCCTAGCTTTGACTACAGAAATTAAACATAAGTCACCTTTCTTTCTATCACCATAGATGCAGATACTGCGGCCATCCGGTGTAGTGAGCTTTATCAACTTCTTCTTGCAGACAATGTTGGCGTCATGATGATCAAGCCAATCCATACCGACGATGACGTCGAATTCGTGAAAGTCCATAGGAATGAGGTCAAGTTGGAACGTGCAATTATCTAACAGAATTATGCAGTCGCGGTAAATTTTATCGGTGGACACGCACACGTTACTGGCCGTTTCGATATCAAATATAACAGGCAGAGTTGTCGGAGTAATTCCAAGCTTAGATGCAAATGCACTTGATATAAAAGAGCGATTGGCTCCTGAATCGAAAATAACTCTAGCAGGGATAGAGTTAACAAGAAACGTACCAGATACCACATCTGGTATTTCCTTCGCTTGCTCGGCTGTTATTTGGAATGCGCGATTCTGACTCCTAGTTGGCTCGTTACGGCGACTAGAACCTCCTCGCGATGTGCTATGCCGGGCCGGTTGATTTTGTCTTTGCTGTTGTTGTTGATGTTGTTGCTGAGGTCGGTATTGCTGCTGCTGCAATCGCGGATGATGCTCTGCACTCGGGTAAATCATGCTGAACGGATGCGTACATGCATGCTCATTATGTCCAGGGCGTAAACAGTTGTTGCAAACTTTAACTCTGTTAGGACATTCTTCACTGCTATGTCCTATTTCGTTGCACACATAGCACCTTACATCATTGGGGTTACAACGCCCAATGTGTGACTTCTGGCATCGGCGACACTGCCTCGGCTCAGAATGTACCGCATAAGATCGAGTTTGCTGTGCCGGAGGCGAGCTGAACTGCCGGTACTGAGACTGCTGTGGCTGAGAATATCTGGATGAAGATCCAGAATAGCTTCCGGTGCGCGATTTCTTGGGCGGTGATGGACATGTCGGGTTAATAGAGGAAGTAGGAACTCCTCCAGCTCGAATAAAATCCTGCTCGAGAATTCGAGCAGCTTCAACACAGTCAGCATAGTTGGTATATCCCCGGTGCTTCAAGAACTTCTGATATTCAGGATGCAGACCCATCAGAAAACGGTCGATCTTTCGCTCTTCAGTAGCGACTTGATAGTCAGACAGCAAGCTTAGTCGGGTGAATTCAATCTCATACTCAGTCACCGATTTGGTTCCCTGAGTAAGAGACATCAGCTTCTCTTCCAAACGCTTCTTTTCATCAGCTGGGCAGTACTGACGAAAGAAGATAACTTTGAATTCATCCCAAGATAGGGACTTAATCCAGTTGGCTCCGTGCATGTTCTCCTGAGACCTCCACCACATGACAGCGCCTCCCTCGAACAATGTAGTAGCAAAGCTGACCTTGGATTCTTCAGCGCAGTCACTAATGAGAAAAATCCGCTCGATGCCAGTGATCCACTCAAGTGCTTCGATCGAATTTGCAGCACCCTTGAAGGGTTGAGCTCCACAAGCTTTGAAATAACGGAAGTTGCAGCCCTTAGGAGGGACTACAGGGGCTTCCTCCTCGTCAGTATCGTCGTTTCGGCGTCCAGTGTCATCATGCTGTTGTTTCCTACGCTCTTCTCTGCGCCTAGTTTCGGCTTCATCACGAGCACGAAACTGTTCTTGCAAGAACTTAGCTTGACGCTCGTT
This sequence comes from Centrapalus pauciflorus, assembly GCA_020465985.1. NCBI lineage: Eukaryota > Viridiplantae > Streptophyta > Magnoliopsida > Asterales > Asteraceae > Centrapalus > Centrapalus pauciflorus. Next base: position 68,891 of record JAANYP010003757.1, read on the forward strand.
GTTCTCGTTAAGCATAGTTTGCATAATTTGCATGATCTGTTCAGGAGTGAGTCCACCTCCAGCTCCTTCACCAGATCCAGACATGTTCTGAAATTATATAAATAATACTTGCATAAGAATAGAAATAACTCCTATTCTACCCCATTTCCCAATTCCTAAAGCAAAGTCAAAGCCTATCTCAGGTCAAGTTAAAGCCTAGATATTCGAAGCTAATATCTTTGCTTAAAAGTTTGAGTCCAAGTGTTATTGCTAACACTTGAATCCCTCAAACTAATGCTCTGATACCATCCTGTCACATCCTTGCTTTAAAACACGCTTGCTTATCCCAGGAATAATAATAAATGCATAAAGCTAATAAAACATTACAATAAGTTTTGCACTACACATGCTTCAAGGTTACAGTACTAAGTTGCTAAAAACATCATAACATAAATAAAAGCAGCTACCCAAAACCCAAGGCATCATAAGCTATACCACAAGCTGAAAATGAGCTAAGTCCTCTGGGCAGATCAGATAATAGACCTAAGCAGAAGGTCCAGCTTGTTCTTTACCTTTTCCTGTAAAAATTGTAAGTAGCAACTGTAAGCTAAAGCTTAGTGAGTAAACAGATATTCATGAATGCATGTAAAATATGAGGCGAAAGTGCCTAAAAAGGCTGTTATGCTTGCTTGCTTGCTTGCTTGCTCATTTGCTTAATACCCAGAAAGAACGATGCACAATTGAGACATTTCACGCAGAACGGAGATGCCACCACTATGGGTTTACCGCTGACAGATGATCAATCTGTGATACGGGGCTAGCTACCCGTATAATGCTCAAGGGATAGTGGTGAACATCAGAATTGCTTGCTCGCTAAATATAATGCTTATGAGATGCACAAAGAAACGCTAACACAAGGTTTGCTGTATAGTATGCAGAACAATAAACAGATTGCAGATAAATATGCATATTAATAGATCAAATGTAAGATCCGGCTAAGCTGGGCATCACCTGTACCACAGTGTTCGCCTTCACTCACAAAAGTCTATTGAATTCCAAAGAAATCATATAGAAGCAAATTTATGTCTCAATTTCATATAAAACATGTAAACAAGAATAACTGTTACTCACTGTACTGAAAATGCTTTGAAACGCTCTGAAATACTTGCTCGGGCTTATTTATGCTTTAAATTGCTTTATAACGCTTGCTCTTGCTTATCTAGGCTTTTAATTATATTCTGGCACTGGCTTTGACTCACAACTGGGCTAAACGGCTTATGTATAATATCTGAAGTTCAATATTACAGAACATGTGCTAAATTAATATTGCTAGCTCAATATTCCAACATCTCTAAGCCATAACTTCTAGCTAAATATTTTGCTAATTATTTTGCTAATTTATGCGTTGTTCGTAAATTTTTATCAATTAAATTCGAAATTTAGGGGCTAGATTCGAATCTGAGCATCAGATTCGAAGTCAGATTCGAATCTGAGTAACAAACTCGAAGTCAGACTCGAACTGGGTTAGATTCGAAGCCAGACTCGAACAGGGGAGGGGTTAGATTCGAACCTCATTCGAATCTGAGGATAGATTCAAGACCCATATCTCGAATCTAGCTCTATTCGAGTCTGTTCTTGGCATTTCGAGTCTGTTCTATACATACTCGAGTTTGTTCATAAACTACAGCTTTAAACATGCATTTTCAAGCCTCAAATCCACAAATAATCTAAGTAATAAGCCTCGGTTTAGTTATATTACACATTATCTATCATATTCTAGCTAAAATTCATACGAAATTAGCTTTAAATCGCCTAAAAATAATAAACTCGAATTTTGTACTTCAAACCGAAAATGCAGAAGTCGAAAATGACATTTCTTACCTCAAATCCGTATGAAATCGTACATGCAATAGGAGATTCACGTAGTACTCTTCGAGATCTTTCCGTTAACGTATAGAACACGAGATTTGGCCGGTCGGTTTGGGAGAAAAGCTAGAGAGAAGTTCAATTCTAGAGAGAGGAGCTCTGGAAATGCTAGACGGTTTTGCAAAAGTGAGAAAATGGAGCCCCCAACTCCTATTTATACTAAATCTCGAAATTACATCTTTTTACGCAAATTGCTCAAAAACTCTTAAAATAAAAATGCAAATAAAAGCAAGGTGTTATAACTTAAATGGTCGACCCTATCATACCTCTCAAACCCGGCTATGCATGAAAATATGACACATCAAAATAATCTTCATTTTTTAATTCTATAGAAAACATATTTTCTTTATCTCTTTTATAGGCACACATTGCATTTGATTTATTTCTAACAAAATTTAAACAAAAAATGGATTATGAACTTATTTGATTGTGTTTCGATTTTAATAAATTTAGATTCTTTAAAGTAATGATTAGTTAAAGATACATGAAAATTTAATTTTATATGTTTTATTATTGGTAAAAAGTTAAAAATCGTTGCTATTATTGGTAAAAAGTTAAAATGTTGTTGCTATTATTGGTAAAAAGATAAAAGTTGTTGGTATTAATGGATGGTAACCTGCTATAGCAGGTTTCCAAGTCAAAAGTTGGTATAATCGGTCAAAAATACAAAAGTTGTTGCTATTAATGATAAAAAATAAATAATGTTGGTACAAACTGTAAAACTACAAAAAGTTGTTGCTATTTTTGGCATATAACCCTAATTGCTAAATATAAAATAAGAAGACAAACGATTTGTATCATGTAAAGAGAACGACTTTAAGCAATTTATTCATGCATAGAAGAAAGATTACCTCGAATATGATGGACTCTTGTTCAATTGCTTTGTGTGAATTTAGATGGTCAAACTCTGCGGCTGGGTTTGAGACGAATCGTGCTGATAACGTGTTATAGAACAACCAAAAATGAGAGAGCTTGACAAACTTGTTATTAGGGTTAACCCAAATGTGATACAATACATCCCCTATATATAGGGCAAAGTCAAAATAAAGAAACAACCTACTATCCTATATTCATGGTAAAAATGGTGAATATCCATAGAAATTATTATGAATATAATTTCGTAATAGACTCAGTATTTTGTAAATAATAAATACTAAAGATATATAAAATTTTTAATTTTTTTTTAAACTTTTCGGATATCCGAAATTTGGAATTTTACTATCCGAATAGTTTCGGATCAGATATTCGGATTTTAATTTCAAATGTCCGGATTCTGATTTTTATGGTTTTGCAAATATATTTGTTATCATACTTGCCTTTTGATTTTAATCAAATATTTTTTAAACTTTTAAAGTAAGGTGACGTTTGATTCGTGAATTAAATACGAGTGGTACTCTGTCGAACAATATTATGCAAACATACAAGAAATAAAATTTTATGAAATATGATTTTGTTAGTATTGTTTATATTTACTTTTTAAATATTTGGTATTGTTTGTAAAATTCGTACTTGTTTTTATTTCTAAAATTATATATATTTATTTTTACTTTTTTTAAAATTTCGTATTTTTATTTCTATATATATCTATATATACATATCTATATATACATATACATAGATAGATATATACATACATGTATGTGTATGTTGTTTAGCCATGACAACGGGACAAGTAGCGGCCATAGTAGTAGCCATAGAATCAGAGGATGTTGGGAATTCGTATCGTTTTTCATAAAAACATAAATATCAATCGAATTAATGCAAAACCTCTGCTCTTAAAAATTACGAATTCCGTACACGGATCATCAAGTAAAACATAAGATAAGTAAACGAGAAAGCATATAAAAATCATACATTTGTATTCCATGACAAGAACACACGAATGAGATGCTTTCGGTATCCACTGGTGATGACACGGTCCAGCGGCGCCAGGTATACAATCAAACACACGAAGAACGAGAAGAAAAACCAAAACACCTTTTGGTTTGTGTTTCAAGAAACGACCAAACACACACACACGCTTAGTGTGTGTTCGTGTGTGCATCCCTTTTTATGAATGTGTCAAAAACGACACACACATCGCAGAGTTATATATATATATATATATATATATATATATATATATATATATATATATATATATATATATATATATATATATATATATATATATATATATATATATATATATATATATCTGAACTTGAAAATTCACTCATTGAAATTGAATAAGTAAACAATTAAATTGGATTCGGTTGGATGAGGCCGGGTGGCCTTGCCCCACAAGCACCCAACCTTCTTTTTGCTCTTCCTTCGGATTGCCCGCGGCGACAAATATTTTACATTTACTTGACGTTTGTGTCATTGAATGAAATATTAGAATTTAAAATTTGGTTATTAAAATGTTTGGTGGAAGGATTAAATTAGTTTTTAGTATTGATTAATGATGGAGGATGAAATGTAATTATGGATGGGGATGGAATCTAATTCATGTATGAGAAAAAAAGGATGTCAAATTCCTATAAACAAAGAATTTGATACTGTTCGCAAAATCTATAAAAGCAATCTTTAAAAAAAAAATTTAAGATGTTTAATTCTCTATGGATAAAATGTTTACTCTCTGCAAAACAAAGAGTCAGGTTAGTCATTTCTCTTTTAGTGCATCTTTAATTCTCTACGGATAAAATGTGTAAATATCAAATTTGTCAATTCGGATATAGAGAATTCATTTGTCAACTATTTCAGAGATGGTAATTTCCATTCGTTTATATAAAAATCTGTCAATTTGGATCATTTAGTGTTGTATCTTTTAACGAGTCAAATGAGTAATAAATAAAACCTAGCTAAGAATGAATTAGGTAAATTGCCATCTAAAGTGTATTAAAAATGCTCAAAATCTCCTGACTTGATACATACACATTGAGTATTAATTATAATAATATTTACTACTAAAAAACAAAATAAAACACACAAGTAAAGAGAGAGATATTCTGGTGCAACCTGATCCATGAGGAAACCATTAGATGATAATGTGTGCAATGCTCAATTGTACTGTACAAGTTAACAACACATACCTCAATGGTGTCGACAACATACTCTTATAGAATGGCTATGATCATTGTCATTATGACTAACCATACAAATGCACTACAAAATCCTATTACTGCCTTCTCTTCTTGGACCTCTTCGTTGCTCCCTTCCTCTTATGTAAGTTAAAGCACACTGCGCTAAAAAATTTCTAATTTCATTTGACTTCGGAGGTCAAAATAAAGACTCAAACAGTTTTTGAGGAACCTCTTGTGGTTCAAAAATTTGGCTATGTGTTTTCAATTGAAAGAAAAGCCATGAAGCATATGCAAGAAGCAACACGATACTGCTTCGCTCTAGACAATTCAAGAACCTAACCAGTAGGTGAGTCATGTGGTTCCATGCCACCATATCTAAAGAGCAGCGGTAGAATCTGGCAGCGCAATCCCATCAATAACAACAACGAGCTTGCGTCCACCTTCTGCTTATTATTAAAAATGCCAAAGAAGTTCATTTTAGTAACATTTTTAAATAAAGAAGCTTTCAAGAGATTTTGGGGAAAAAGTAATGAAGTTCTTCTTACTCAGTCGAATCTTTGTTCTTTATTAAGATTGGCTATGCCTCCGCAGAAGAGAGACGAGCCAAGAACAAGGAGGAGGTTCGAAATAATAGAACCCAAAAGAGAGTATTTCAGAACATGAATCTACCTTTGATGAAGAGCAAATAATTCTATAATCAACTCTGTTGCATTACCACATGTTGCATTAAGGAGCCCTCCCACTACAAATAAAATCAATTAAGTTCAAAACCCAACCGTTAAAGTGCTAGTGTTGGGATGATGGTGATCATGGGCTGAAATATAATGTACACTTTTACTCTTTTAGGTCTAAATCAATCTTGGAGAACTGAAAACTATTAGCAATAAAATGTACTTGGTTGTCATTAGTTCTTAAGAACAACCATTGCAAAGTTGGGGCAGTTATGACCATTATTCGAGCATCATCATCGTTGTCTTGAGTTTTGATCAAGTGCAATTATTCTAAAATGCGAAATATGGAGTCCAAAATAGATGGCAACTTTTGCAAAATCATTGACTACACGATGAATATTGGAATTTTAATAACGTTAGTTGGAAAAACCATCAAAACAAAACAAAGAAAATATAGAGAATCAGCCAACAAGAGAATTGCAACTCAACTGCAAAGTAAAAAAGGCCAAACTGCAGCCAAAATGTTTCTTCAAAACCAGCATCAATCAGTGATATCCCCACCCAGTAAAATAATGCACATTAAGCAACAAAATAATAAAAACTACAACCCAAAATGCTGCCATAACAGAGCCCCTAAAGATATGCAAAGGTGCAAGTTACAACGAACAATCTGATGCAAAATACTCAAAGAATGTTTACATCATTACATGTCATATAGCCATTTTTACAAAAAAAAAATAGAAAAAGGAAAAAAGATTCTATGTGTATTCTAGATCCTAAAATGAACAACACTGATGGTAAATTTTAAAAAAAAGGTCTATTAAAACTCATAGAAACAATTGAGAATTAAAAACCAAATTAGATGTAAAAAGGAAGTATTGGTGCACACGAAAATCAATTTAGAATTCAGCCAACATAATTATTGTAAATAAACATATATTTAATATTTCAAATAAACCAAATTCTGATTCCTCAATGCAAACCAATTAAGGTAGGTCGAATCCAAATACACAAATATGTATAATAAACTATAACAGCAGGTCATCATCATCAGCCAATTTCATGAAACTACATTTGAAGCAACTAACACCACATGAAGCAATAGTCCATCAAACATGAAGTTAAATGCTATTAATCATGTTATACTAAACAAAAGTAATCGCACAAAAGAAAAGGGGATGATGGTACCTGGTTAGCCAACCAACATCATCATGAGAGATGAATGCTATGAAACAGCTGAATTTCCAACCCAAACATAAGAGAATGAAATGATATTTCAGCCTACATATATAGATTTTAAAGCAATAATCTTTACCAACTGAGGTACACAGTTGACTTCCAAGAGTGAGTTTATCAAGGAAATAGAATAGGTAAAAGGGTAGCATATATTGCTGCAATTGTGTTCTCGATTTCCAGAGTCTTGCAATGAGACCAAATAAAAAGAACCAGCCCACCCAGAACAAATAATATGTTCATTCTAGTTTTCAATTCTAAAATTTCAAAAGAAAAAGGCTTCATTAAAATTCAACGAACATACATAAAAAGCTTTACCTTATGTACAATCAAATGATTTTAAGGCCAAGAAACTAAAAGAAATAGACTTCATCGAACGTAAAACCAACCATCGAACTTAACAGGAACCAACACAGCAATAAAAAAAATAATAAAATGCAGATATTCCATCATTTTTAGGTGATATTTGTGAGTTTGTGACTCTGATTGTTTTCATATGATAAGATGATAACCATACTACATCATTTAAAAAAAGCTAGAAAAGAAAAATGCGACTTTATTTCTTTAAGACACATGAGTCAGAGTCTATCAGGAAGGCAAGATGGCAAACTGGACACTATATATACCTCTTTGGTTCTCTCATGACTCACAAGATGAACTCCATGTCATTGGAAAATTTAACTCCATGAATAGCCAGCTTCTCTTTCCTCTAATTCAGCAAGTTCTGATTGAAGCAATTTTACTTCCGTAGCAGATAAGATAACCTGCCCATCAACAAAAATGTTCAGGAAAAATGAAATTAATGTATCAGCTAAGAGTTGAGGATGATGTACAATATTGGCATTTTCTTGCTCATTTGTGTCATTTCCCCAAGATATCCTTCATGGACTGAGAAATTTTAACATGGATGCAGCGCTTTTAATCTTCTTCTTGCCCACAAACGCCTGCTGGAACTATGCTAAAGCAGATCAAACAAACTTATTTGAAATCAATTTATTAAAGAAAAAGAGCTTTTAAGAATAGTACATTTAAAGTATAAGAGTGTATTTGCCCCATGGCCTATACCTCAAAATCATTTTTAGTGCATGAAATTGATGATCTTCTTGCTTGAGGGGTCTCACCAAAAGTTGAAGCCTGAAAATGATCTAGAAATATTTCTATTCCGCTAGGACCATCACCCATTGCTTGTTCTGCGAAGAGTAGACTATGTTCTGGATGATATAAAATTCATTAAGTTTAGTAATAAGAAGTTTGAAACTTGCCAATTAACAATGCAAGTAAAAACCTACATAAATAACTACAGAAAGAAACAGATACTAAGATTGTAGTGAAATATATGTCAACCATAAAATTCATGAATTTATTGTAGTGAGATTACAAAAAAAAAAAAAAAAAATTGAGCATGTCATTTCTTTTCTTTATTTCCTAACCAATCCCAAATTTTCTATCATTGCATTACACTTGAACTAATGAAGGCTGATTGCCAAATGCAATAATAGAATTTATATGTTGGATGGGTTCTAAGATTTAGAAAGTATTTTGGGCTGCTGGAATAGAGTTTTTCTGGAGTTATTTAGAAAATTATTTTTGATGTTATCTTGCTGTCTTTTTGAAACTTTAATGGTCCATAAAAATTTGCTTTTTAAGTTTTTGGGGGTTATTTGCAGCAGGTTTTTAGTTCTTGAACCTCTGTAGTATTAATTCTAGAGTTAATTCGTAGGTTATGATATAGCATTGTAGCAGTTCTTTTCTTCAAATTCGAGGGTTATAATACGATGCAGATTGACTTGAGGGCAATGGGCTCTGGCATAAAGTCTTCAAATTGCAAGTTTTAGCATCCGTTATGGAAAAGCTTAGGGATGAAAAGCCTTAGGGGGTAGACTCAAAAGGAAAGTTAAAACACTAAAAAGCTTTAGGATGAAAACATACAGAGTCATGGACGAAAATGAGATAAACGTGAATAAAATATAATTAACAGTCTATCAATTGTACCAAAAAAAAGGTTACAGTCTATCAATTGCACCAAAAATGATATTCATAAATGATAATAAATTGAAGGAAGTAATTATTAATTAACTAAACTGAAGTCACAGCTATGTAAACCATGGTATCACATACTTTAGACCAGTGCAACCCATTGTTGTTCCCAAGCCACAATTAAGCTTTAGCACCACAAGCTTATCCAATAGACTCTTGGTTTGAGTAGCATCCGCATCAACTAACATAACAAGCTCACAAAAATAAAGATATCAAGAATATACTCTTATCACTCTACATTTCATGGTCCAAATTTATGTCAAAATTGTGATGTAAATAGGAACAAATCTTAGACTAAATTATTACTTCCATTACAGGTTTTAAACTATAAGTAGCATATACTAAAAGATCAATATTATAAGTAGCATATACTAAAAGATCAATATTAAAACCTTCTGGTACAGGTGATAAGGTGAGCACATCAGTCTTGTCAGTTGACGTTTGGATCTTACTCCATCACTTTGTTAAACCAATTTGCACGAAAAAAAAGGGAGAAGGAAGATGAAAATCAGATCATATCCAATCAAGCTCCATTCAACTTGCAGTTATGCATTGTGTGAGAACAAAGTAAGTGTCTAGTAGAGCAGGTCAATAGACATACAACTCCATGGGCATACAAAAGAGACTGTCGTTGCTGGTTTAGATCTTGGAGAATCAAAATTCCAAGCTCTTCAGTCTCCAGCATGGTCCTTCTACTGTCCCGAGACCTGTGAGACCTGTGACATAAGTAGTCTCTCTGTTTGATCTGCCGAGACCTGTGACGTCAACAAATTGTAAAATCATTTCTCGTTTGCTTGAGATTCGAAAATACAACCCACATGGGGAGCAATGACGACCATGGATGAAGCTGATTAATTGATAGATGGATATATCTTCAATAACATAGGGTATAAAACCCACAAATGATTTGTGATTTTTTGATATGGGATAAAGAGTAACCCTAAAAAAATAATGAATAAGGTAAGCAGATTCAGCCGCCACAAAGAGAGAGGGTTTGGGGGTTTTTGAAGTAGGCGGTGAGGGATCCAAGTGGTGTTGGGGGTGCTATTGGGAAGGCCAGCCTGCTGTGTGAAGGAAGCGGCAGGGTGGCAGAAGGTGGAGGTGGAGGCGGTGGCTGCATGAGCGAAGGCGGTGGCTGCCAGAGGGAATCTAAAAAAGCAAAGATTGCATGGGTAGCAGATCAGTAAGGAGGGAGTATGAAACATATAAGTGTGGGGAGAAGGATAGTAATTTTGCCTTTCCAAGAGATACCGTTTCCCAAGAATTCAAATTTACAAAACAAAATATGATTTTATTTGTTTTGCAACACTTGCTTGTACATTATGCTTGATAACTTGTGAGTCTTAAAATTCAAGAAAGATGCTTTGTCAAGTTGTATCTTATGCATTAGTTGTATCTTGCTTTTATATATATATATATATATATATATATATATATATATATATATATATATATATATATATATATATATATATATATATATATATATATATATATATATATATATATATATATATATATATATATATATATATATATATATATATATATATATATATATATATATATATATATATATATTGTAACATCCAGAATCTAGCAGCAGATACGCGTAATTTATTTATTGGCTTTGGGAGTTATCCCAATGAGTTGGTGAAATTTAATTGGCTAATTACATGTGAGTTGGTAAAGTAGGATGCTAATACATGTAATTTTAATCAGTTAAGATAATAACCGGTTCGGTAGTAATTATGGGTTATCAAGATCAAAATCACCTAAGATTAACTGGTTTTAATAAATCAGAGTGTAAACCAATAACCTTGTTTTGAATCAAAGTCCAATTAAGAAGTTTGCTGAATAATACTTAATTGTTTAAGAAAACTTTCAGAATAAATAAAAGATATTCAAATAAATATGATCAATTACCAAAATCCTTTATATTGCCAAAATCACTGATTACAATCACCTCTAATCTGTTTGATTAGATGAAGAACACAGATTGTTCTTAGGGTTTTACAACCTTAGAGGTTTGAGAAACTTTATCAGAAAGCAATTACAATAAAGCACACAATTACAGAACTTGCACGTACAAACTTACAATAGAAAGACCTAGTCTATCTATATATAAAGCCTTCTGATTTGTTTCCTTGACGAACTCTGATTTCTCTGGTAGTTGTTGGTACATTCGGTGTGGCGACAACAATCTAGTTTTGTTATTGATATCATGATTGTGTATGATGTTTACATTTACATGGTAAGTTCTAGACTATCATAACAAGTTCTAGAATAAGTTCTAGAATAAGTTCTAGAATAAGTTCTAGACTAAGTTCTAGAAATAAGTTCTAGAAATAAGTTCTAGAATAAGTTCTAGAATAAGTTCAAAGACAAGTTCTAGAATAAGTTCAAAAGACAAGTTCAAAGGAACAAGTTCGAAGACAAGTTCGAAGACAAGTTCAAAGGAACAAGTTCAAAGACAAGTTCAAAGACAAGTTCAAAGACAAGTTCGAGAGGAGCGTCTTCTCGAACTTGTCGTCTATATATTGAACTTTTCAAATTGTGAAATTAGGTATCTTTGACGGCTCAGAGGTTCTGTCGAACTTGAGAGCAAAAAGAGCATCCGGGTGAACGAAGACTTTTGCAGACGTTTATCAGGGCGATTAGCAAAGGCGATCTCGAACTTGCAAGTTTTCAGAGAGTTTGTTCTTGGAGAGAATCACGTGTCGGGACGTTCCGTTGTTCGTCTATCACAGTGTGTGTCTCCGTGTTTCATGTGCGTGGTCTATCCGTCAAGCCGCTAACGAGGATTCCGCACTCGTTGGCAGGTGTCGCGTCAAGATAGGATCCGTAGTCAGGCGACCTTACAAGTGGTATCAGAGCCATTAGGGTGTTCGTGGTGTTCTTCCTGTTCACAAGCAACATCTGTGGTTTCTTGACGTGTTTGATCGGAAAAATCACTTTTTGGTTGTTATTTCGAGTTTTTCAAGCAAGATAACGGGAAAAAGTTCATATTAGTTCATCATTTTGGTCGAAATTATAGTTTTTGGTCCTAAAAACTTTGGTTTAATCTGAAAAGTTGAAAAAATCAAACTTTTGGCCGTTTTTCGAACTTGCGGCGCTCGAACTTAAGGGGGTATTAGGGTTTGTTCGAAATTCGAATTTGTCAGAAAATACGTTCCTTTCGAATTAATTTTAGGGTTTGATTCGATTTTGGCTACTTCGAATTTTCCAAAATTCGAATCTATCTACATTCGAACTTAACAAGAACTTCGAAATTGTCTTTTTTCGAATTTGTTGATTTCAAACTTAATTTTCGAATTTAATTTCAAACGAATTTGAATTTAATCAAGTTCGAAAGGGTTAATTTAAATTAATTTCAAATTAAATTAATTAAGTTTTAAATTCAAAAAGTTTAAGAAAAAATGACAAGTTTACAAAAGTTCATTGAAACGGACCATAAAGTCGGGAAGGCGAATTCACCACCCAAGCTGATGAAGTTGGAAGACTATTATTGGTGGAAGGATAGGTTCGCCGACTTTGCTCGATTCAACGATATGAGGATGTGGATATGTATTGACGAAGGATATATCCCACCTACAACAAAAGTTGAAAGCCGTCAAAGAGTCTTATCATATCAAATGATGAAGGAGGATGATAAGAAACTATATGAGGCCGAGAACCGAGCATTCTCGATTATACGAATGACATTACCTCAGGAGATCCTGCAGACATTCAGAAATCAACGAACAGCGAAAGAGTTATGGGATGCACTTGAGAAAAGGTGTGAAGGAAATCCGAGGGTTCGGAAAGGTAGAACGGAGATGCTCAAGCAGCAGTTCACTATTTTCAAGGCTTTGAAAAACGAAAAGCTGGATGAGACCATTACCAGGTTCTATCACTTGTTGACTGAGTTAGACAATCACGATGTCGAGTATCGTGAATTGGAGAAGATTGAAAAAAATGTAGATGCTTTACCAGCAAAATGGGAGATGTACGTAGTGCTGATAAAGCATGATGAAGAGAAATATGAGACTCTAACTCTAGAAGGAGTCATAGGAACGCTGAGGGCCTATAACTTTCAGTTGCTGAAGAAGGAACGAGAATATGACCAAGTACAAGATCCGGACATGTATTTTGGGAAGTCCAAACCTTCAGTCGCGAGTGAACTACAAACAGCCACATCATTTTATTCTGGAGAACAAGAAGGCATATCAAGAGAAGCAGAAGAATCTTATGATAGGGCCTTTCTGGGTTCTTCAAATCCGGATGATCAGCCACAGACATCTACTTCAGGATCATCGTCTCAGGGATACACAAAAATGCCAATGAGTGCTAAAACTGCAGAGGAGCAATTGAAGCTTCTAGCATCGTTTGTAGCAGCTTACAGGAATTGTATTCAAGGGAAAATAATTGATCCAGCTCTATGGAAAGAAGATTATGATCAGGTGGATCCAGATGACTTGGAACAAATGGACCTACAATGGCAATTGGCTATGGTCACATAGAGATTGAAGAGGTTCATGAAAAGAACGGGAAGAAATCTAAGTGTGAACAATGTAGGATTCGATAAGTCAAAAGTTAGGTGTTATAATTGTCAAAGGTTGGGACACTTTGCGAGAGAGTGTCAAAGACCTAAGATGGATAATCATCAGAACTCGGGACGACAATATTTAGCCAGTTCAGGGAATCAAAGATCAGTGAATCAGGGTTCAGTGGCTGGTTTACTTACTAATGTGGGGTCTAACAAACAGTTAGATGGCACATATGATTGGAATACACATCCAGAGGCGAATACTAGGGCTTTCGTGGCCGAAGTGACAGAAACGGATATGGGAGCAGAAGAGGAAAAGAAAGACGATACGCAGCAGTCTGATTCAGATCCTTTGGTGCTGGAAATTACTGAGGAGCAGACTACTTAGGAGTTTGCAGCTCAGATGACTAACATCGAATCTGGTCAGAATAAGGTAACTCTGAACTTTTCTACTTTTCATGATTTATGTGCTTTATGTACTACTTTGAATGATAAATTGAATTTAGTGCTAGAAACACATTCATCTATGACTGCTCAAATTCAATTCTTAAAATCAGATAATGCTTATTTATTAGACATTAAGGAAGATCTTCAGGCCAAACTGAGAAATGATGCTCAAGATTTAATAGTTCTGAATGACAAATTAATTGAACAAAGTCTCAGGAATGAACTAATTGATGAGCATGTAGAGTCACTGACCAAAGAGATCTCTCTTAGAGATATGGAATTAGCTGATTCTAGGGCTAAGGTTGCTGAGGCAAAGAGCAACCATGTACCTACTCCTCAGGATGAGACCAATGATATGGTTAAATCAGAGATAGTCAAGGTAACTGAGTCTTTTAAAGTATCTTCAACTACTCCTCAGGTTAGGCAAATGGTACAGTGTGTTCAGTCTAGTTGTAAGCCAAAACTAGAAGAAGAATAGACTGTAAGAAATAATAACAAAGGGGATTTAAACCAAGCTGTTGATATAGACAATCAGGGCATTAGTAAGACACCTAGGTCAAAGAGTGCCTATAAGAAATCTATTGACAAGATGTCTTGCTTTAAGTGTCATGAGAAAGGACATGTTGCTTCAGGTTGTCCCTACAAAAAGTCAGAGTCTTCACTAAACATAGGGAAACAAGAGCAGCAAACTTTAAAAACAATGCCTAGTGATACGAGCTGGAGTAGTTCTCAAATTTCTGAGAATAACTCAAGTGTGATGTCACGTCTAGGTAGTCGACAACCACCGGTGTCTCTAAGACAAAATGACGAACTTAGGAATAATTCACCGAATAGATCCCCTAGTCAATCAATGTCTGGCCCCCAATCCATCGTTAGGAATAATACATCTAAGAGGAGTCACACTCTAGTAAGGTCTAATTCTCCTAATAGACATAAGACACCAGGTAGAGCCCAGAATTATCAAACTGAGATGTACTATAACAGAAATTATTCAAGGGCTAAACCGCGAAGACCAACCCAAAGGTCGAGAATGGATGTTAATCACTCAACTCCACAACAGGTTCTCAATCAAAAACCCAAGTCACCTGAAAGGAGAGACGGGTATTTGAAAGAGTTCAAGTTTGTGGATGAGGATGGGATTACCAAGTCAGTCATGGCTTGGGTTCCCCGTGATAACTAACTTTTATTGTTTAGTGTGCAGGAGTTAACTACATGTCCTAATAACCAATGGTTTATGGATAGTGGTTGCTCTCGACACAGGACAGGGGTACAAAGGACGAAACATCAGGCAGGCTGATTGGGTCCTTAGACCAAGTGGAGAAGTCTTACGGGAAAATGGTAAAGTGTGGTAACTGATATAACAATGTTAGTTATAACAACTATGCATATCTTTTCACTAAAGCATTTGATATGTCACACTTTGAGTTGTTAGTTCGACTAAATGACATGCGTAATCCAGAGTAACTTGACCTTAGTATATTTTTTTCTTTCTTTTTATAGTAAGTTAGTGTTTAAGTATTATTTATTTCCTTTTATAGTGAGTTAGTAGGTTAGTTTTTTAGCTTATCTTAAAAATGAAAAACAAAAGAAAAAAGAGAGAAATCCATAAAAATTTCAAAAAAAGAGAATATCGAAAAATGAGTTAAGTCTTATAGACATAGGTTCAAAGTGACGAAAATTAGCACAGTTGATGCAATCTCTAAGTGTTAAGCTTTCACACATAATGCACCTAAAATTCTAAGTGATATACACTTTCGTGTTTGATGTGTTGGTAGGCATAATGCACAAAGGGAATCTCGAAAGCTAATAAAATATTCAAGAAAAAGTCTTATGTGTAACTAACTTAGATGTATGACCAAATGGTCTTAATTTCTATGTTGGAGACTTACACACAATGATTCTAAATGAGGTATGCAAATTTTCTGGGGGATGTATAGCAACATCGTATACATCTTAAAGAAAAGAAAAGAAAAGAAAATTTTGATAAAAAGGAGAGAGTCAAAACAAGTCGCTTTGTTGTACGTAAGTACAGACCTGTTACCTCAGGTTTGACTCGAGTTAGCAAGATAAGTCGCTCTGTTGTACGTTAGTACAGACCTATCACCACTGTCTTTATAGCTTTAAATAAACCTTAAGACAAACTAAGACACTCTGTTGTATGTAAATACAGAACTGTGTCTGACGTTTCCCTTTTAAAGAAAATTTGCAATACCGAAAAGTCATAATCATTGTGTGTATGCCTTGATCATAGAAGTATGTGTAAGTATGGGACACATAATTTCTTGATAAATAAAAAGGCCAGAGATATTCCAAAATGTAAAATGTTTAAAGGGAAAATCATACCGACAATCGACTTGGTTGTATTTCACGACAAACAATCAAAGGAATCAAAAAATTCCTAAGTGTGAAAGTGTAATACTGAAAGTGCGTATTGACACCGCTATCTGATTGAACCTTTTTTTTGACTTTCTCACAAAAATATTCTGTTAGTATAGGTCAAAAATTTTAAAAGTAGTTTAGAGTAGCTTAAGTTTAAATTTTGTTCAATATTTTATTTAATTTTATCTTATTTTATTTAATTTAATTTTTTAATTTTTTATTTTTTATTGTAAGTAGTATAAAGGTCAAAGGTACTAGGATGCATTCTAGTTGGAAAAATAAAATTTGCGTGATAATCAATTGCTAAAAGTGAAGGGTTCCGTGATAAGTTGAAAAGGTTGAAAATTGTTCAAAGTTTTTCAAAACTTACAATAAGTTGAAAAAGTTGAAAATTGTTCAAAGTTTTTCAAAACATACGATGTTGTGACTGTTTAACGAAGATAACGACTGTTTCTCTCGAACTTATTTCTAGTGTTTGGTTTAAGTTCTAAACCATCAAAGAATGTAAGTAAGGAGAGTTTCGTTGCATTTTTATCATTGAATAATGGTTTTTAATGTCCTACTAACATATTATGACTTGTTTCATGTGTTGATTAAGTCTATATAGTGTTAGAATTGGAGTTTTTACAGAATTACAGATTCTTCAACTGACAAAGGCGATTAGTGATCTTCAACATCTTAATACCCAGTTGGATCAGACAGAGACTGAGCAGCAGCAGCGGATTGCAGATCTGGAGGCTATACTGGAGGAGTTGTTGAAAGATCTTCCATCTCAGGGGGAGAAATCGTAGACAAGTCAAAGAAGATGGCTTGAACAGTGAGCTGGCAGATCTTTCAAGACAACAATTTGCTCAGCTTGCTGATCCTCAGGGGGAGTCGGTGTTCATAGCCGCTGACAAGGGAAAATACAAGGATTCAGATACGTCTAAAGTAACTGAAGATAAGGTCTGATCGGAGCAATGTCAGGGTTGGATGATGATGAAATGAGGCTCGTCTTCGAAGATGACTTAGAACAGGAGGATCTTGAGGATTGAGCGTTTATTCCAAAAGATATACCTGATTGGAAGTCACTCGATGAAGGTGGTATGAATGAAGATCAGAATGTGATAGATCTAGAGATGCTGAAATCTGCACTACATGATGAATCAGATTCTGAAGTGTGAAGTGATTGATTTAGCTTGGAAGGACCTATTAAATCTAGGAAGACGATTCTTATGCTGAGGAGTTTGCAAAAACTATCAGAAGGGAGGGTCGTTCTGGAAGATTTGAGAAGTTAATCTAAGAGTTGGTAGAAGAGCTATGGTTCAAATAAGAATATATCCTCTGACTGGTAGGAAATGGACTAAGTTAGTCCACAAACCGGTGAGGACAGCGAATCTGAAGAGGCAGTCATGGATAACAAAGAAGAAAAGGTGATTTCGGTATTCATAGATCAATGAATATGTACTAGAAGCTATCGTCAAGGGGGAGTCTGTTGATACACTCGATGTGACAATAGCTGTCCTGTTTAGATATTCATAGTCTCTGAATCTGATATTCTATTACGATCAATGAACAACAACTTGAAGCTATCGTCAAGGGGGAGTCTGTTGGTACATCCGGTGTGACGACAGCAATCTAGTTTTGTTATTGATATCATGATTGTATATGATGTTTACATTTGCATGGTAAGTTCTAGACTATCATAACAAGTTCTAGAATAAGTTCTAGAATAAGTTCTAAATTAAGTTCTAGAAATAAGTTCTAGAATAAGTTCTAGAAATAAGTTCTAGAATAAGTTCTAGAATAACCTCAAAGACAAGTTCTAGAATAAGTTCAAAGACAAGTTCTAGAATAAGTTCAAAAGACAATTTCAAAGGAACAAGTTCGAAGACAAGTTCAAAGGAACAAGTTCCAAGACAAGTTCAAAGGAACAAGTTCGAAGACAAGTTCAAAGGAACAAGTTCAAAGACAAGTTCAAAGACAAGTTCAAAGGAACAAGTTCGAAGACAAGTTCGAGAGGAGCGTCTTCTCGAACTTGTCGTCTATATATTGAACTTTTCATTGTGAAATTAGGTATCTTTGACGGCTTAGAGGTTCTGTCGAACTTGAGGGCAAAAAGAGCATCCGGGTGAACGAAGACTTTTGGAGACGTTTATCAGGGCGATTAGCAAAGGCGATCTCGAATTTTCAAGTTATCAGAGAGTTTGTTCTTGGAGAGAATCACGTGTCGGGACGTTCCGTTGTTCGTCTATCACAGTGTGTGTCTCCGTGTTTCGTGTGCGTGGTCTATCCGTCAAGCCGCTAACGAGGATTCCGCACTCGTTGGCAGGTGTCGCGTCAAGATAGGATCCGTAGTTAGGCGACCTTACAGTAGTAGATATGCTTGGAAGGTATTCAAATCTTGAATATATATCACTTCCTGAATTTCATCACTTTCTGTTATTAATCTATTGAGCAGCTTGAACTCTTAACTCTGGCAGCTTGAACTTTGAAGTAGCAGCTTGAACTTGTTGAACTAGCAGCTTGAACTTTGTAATTACACAAAAATACTACTAACAGTTTGAGAATCTAACTAACAGCTTGACATACTTAGAATATTTCCCAACAATCTCCCCCTAACTTAAATTCTTTACACAAGACTTTAAGTTTCTATACAAATAAGGAAATAAAACAAAGTAAAACTGTTATATACAAACAAAGGCATCCAAAAACTTACAACTGCGAAAGTTTCTGCCTTATAGCCTTTATGAATTCTCTCTTCAAGTCCACTTTATCACATTCAATCTTCATAGAGCTAATTTGGAGTAGGCATGTCTTTGGCAAATCGAGAAATTCAAAATTATAGAATCTGCTGGATCTGTTTGCAAGCTTGAGTCTATATGTCATTGATTTGGCATATAAATCAACCTGTGCAATCTTCATTTCCTTGGCAGCTTTTATATCTACTCTGGTAGATTCTGGGTCAAAAATGCTTCTGAGGTCTTTCAAGTTTGTCTGAACCTAAACAATTGGTGACATAGAGTGACTGGTAGTTCCAATATGATGCATTTGAGTCAGCTCATCTCTAGTCAGTCTCTGAACCAGGTGGATTAGGCTTTTATATTGTTCCTCTGGACCAGCTTCTCTTTTGATTACAAAATGATACACTAAATCAATGTCATCCATTGACTTAGCATACCAGTAAGTAATAGGAGGTTTGGAGAAGTCATGCTGATCCAGGACTTTTTTGATTTCCACAGCCTTCTGTAGTTGTTGTTCAGCACTCTTTTTACCTGATCAAACTTTGCTTGTTGAATGGTTTCAGATTGAGGAGCAACAGCAACAGTTTGAACTGGTTCTTGTGGAGCTTGGACTTGATGGGAGGCTGTGGATGCTTTTTCTTTCTTTTTTTTTTTGCTGTCATATAAAGCCTGAAGCTATTCAGTTGACCATGATTGAGCAATTACCTTTGATATCCCAGCTGTTGCAGAGAAATTTATCAAGAATCTTCTATGTTCTGCCTTTGAAGGCCCTGTTGGCCTTTTTCTTTTCTTTTGATTATCTTTAACCACAAACCCTCTTAGGTAATCTCCTAAGGTTTCATCATCTCCCATTGGTTCATGGGTTTGCTGGTCTAAGATCTCATCTTGTTCTTCTGCTAATTTTCTGGCCAGTTCAGCATCATGGCCAACTTGGGCTTCTTTAGACATGAATTTGATCTTTGGAGGCTCAATCAGAATGCCCTTTCCCTTGTCTTTGGAGGCTGATACTGTGGGTTGGACTGCTGGGGCAGGAGCTTGGGAACCTTCTTTAATAACCACTCCACTTGATTTGCTGGGAACAGCTTGAGCTTCTAGACTAACAGCTTGAGAAACTGTTGGGACTGTTAGCCTGGAAACTGAAGTTGAATGGATTGGATGAGGGATCTCCTGATTCTCCCCCTTTTTGGATGCATTGGTTTGGCCAGGGGGACCAAAAACCTTTGCAAGCAGGGATCAAACCATCTTTTCGAGCTGGATGATCTTGTTTCCACACAAAGTGAAACCAAGATGAAACTGATCAAGTCTTTGTTGTTGGGCTGCTGTGAGTTGTTGCAAAGCTGTGATTTGAGATCCCTGTGCAGTAATAATGGACTTATAATGTTCCAAAATGGCTACAACAGGTTTCAGCTGTTGATCCGTCAAAGTCATAAGCTGCAGACTAGCCTCAAGATCTTCAAAGGATAGTGGGATTTGAGATCTATCACTGGCATGAATTCCAGAAGTAGAAACATCTGGGCCCCTTTGTTCTTGGTACTGGGGACTTCCAGAAGGTGCTTGTACACCCTCTGTTGCCATGGGTGTGGTCGTAGAGATGTTGATACTATCCTGTGCCTCTTGTGTAGAGACATTAGTAGTACCAGCCACAAATCCCATATGAACATCCTCTGATGGGATGTTCACCTCCAAGTTGAGGGTGGGAGTATCCTCAATGGGTTCCCTATCGATAATCTATGCAGGAGTGTCCTCATGTACAAGACTATTTGGCTCTGGGAATTGGACTGAGGAGGAAGGAGCTCCTACAAACCTTTGTCTTTTATAAGTGAGGGGGCTGGGGAAGTATGTATAGTAGAAGGAGCTGAGGAAGTATATGTATCATGAGGAGTGGGTTGGGGTCCTGGGGGTGAAGCAGTAATGGATGGCTGAGCTTGCTCAGGACCCTCTCCTCTGTTTCTTGGATTGATGTCCTGCATTGTAGAAGGCAATGGGACATCCACACTGTGAAAATTGACACTTGGTTTCAAAAGTCTTTTGATAGTAGGTAAAGAGTGCCTACGGGAAACATGTATCCTTTTATGTACTTTAAAATTATTGCAGGATTTTGTAATTATTTCTGCCAAAAACCGTGGATACATCAAAAATTTCCCATTCTTTAGGGCATGGTGCCTTAACATCCCTTGAAAGATCATATTTGAAAAATTATACTGTTGGCCTGTTGATAAGCACACTAAGACAGTGGCAATATTTGAAGAAAATTCAGACCAACCAGTTCTTTTCGGGCTTATACACTGCTGAATAATATGCACAAGATATTTCCATTTAGGACCAAAATGTGTTTTGTAGAAGGTAAAAGAATCAGTAGGGCCCCTATACCTAATTTCAAAGAGACCTTCGTGTAAAGCTGTAAGAGAGAGATCAAATATACATGTGGCATCTTGAAGATGCAGATGTTGGCGTATAGTCTCCTCAGTGATGGTGATGGGGTTACCATCAATGATTGATGCAAAAGAAGTGACTCCATTAATGGTATTGACAGTGGCTGATTTCCAAAACTGTTCTATGTGTGAGACGTATATGGTAGGATTGACAGTTAGAGCATAATGGATATGGGAACCACGAAGGAAATCCATCATGTCATGGAATGGTTGGAGTTCAGTGTGTTTGAGAGAGTAAGGAAGGCAGTTGGGTTCTTTGACAAACTCCATTAGAAATCACGACGGGGTTTTAGGGTTTTGAACGACTGTGTGTGAATCGCACAGAGAGAGAAGAGGAAAATATTGTGGAAGATATTTTTGCAACTGGTAGTTGCAATCGAACGAAACTGGGACTTTAAAGGTTTTGGCTTTTCAAAAATATCTACTTCTGCGCACAATCTTATGAAGAATTACAGAATTACCCTGCACACTTTGACTGACCAAGTGAAACAACTAACAGTCCGAGAAAATGAACTAGTAGCTTGAGAATATTCTCAAGCTGTTAATTGAAAATTAAGCATTTTCTAATGAAACAGTGTCTCCCCCTTAACTAAGCACATTGAATAAGTATTTTCTTCATGAAATAAGGAAGAATAATGAAGAACAAATTAATCCATATTTACCATACCAATATTTGATACTAGAAAGGTGAATCTCCTTACATCAAATGGTTTTGTAAATAGATCAGCTAACTGATCATCCGTATGAATTTTGGTAACTTGGATTA
Organism: Centrapalus pauciflorus; assembly: GCA_020465985.1. Classification (NCBI taxonomy): domain Eukaryota; kingdom Viridiplantae; phylum Streptophyta; class Magnoliopsida; order Asterales; family Asteraceae; genus Centrapalus; species Centrapalus pauciflorus. Next base: position 91,077 of record JAANYP010003757.1, read on the forward strand.
ATTTCTTCTCATTACAGTCCCTTATAAAATGAAATCTAATGTCTATGTGCTTGGTTTTGGGAAATTTAACTGGATTTTGTACAATGCTTATTGCACTTGAATTGTCAATATAAATAGGAGTAGATAGGAAGTTCATACCATAGTCTCTCAGTTGGTTCTGAATCCACATCACTTGGGAACAGCAGCTGGCAGCTGCAACGTATTCTGCTTCAGTAGATGAGGTGGAAACAGTGGTCTGCTTTTTGCACTGCCAAGAGACCATCTTGCTCCTAGATATTGACATCCCCCAGTTGTGGATTTTCTGTCTATGTTTCAAATTCCTTGCACAGAATGTCATTTGTTGATCCAAAGATAATATCATCAACATAGATCTACACAAGTAGAATCTCTGATTTGATGGACATTGTAAATAATGTCTTGTCCAGAGTACCTCTCTTGAATCCATTCTGTAGAAGATATGAAGACAAAGTGTCATACCATGCTCTTGGGGCTTGGTGGAGTCCGTAGAGGACTTTGTCTAGCTTGTAGACTATGTCTGGATACTTATAGTCCTCAAATCCAGGGGGTTGACACACATAAACCTCTTCTTCGATTGTACCATACAAGAATGCAGATTTCACATCCATTTGGTACACCTTGAACCCTTTGAAGCTGGCATAAGCTAAAAACAGTCTGATGGCTTCTATCCTTGCTATAGGAGCAAAGACATCATCATAATCTATTCGTTCTTCTTGAGTATATCCTTGAGCTACCAACCTTGCTTTGTTCTTTATCACTACACCTCTCTCATATTTCTTGTTTCTGAACACCCATCTTGTACCAATTGCCCTTTTACCTTTAGGCAAATCAACTAGAGTCCATACATTCTAAATTTTGAATTGCAAAAGTTCTTCTTGCATTGCCTCAATCCAAGATGGATCTTTCAGTGCCTCAGATGCCTTCTTTGGCTCCAATTGTGCCACGAAGCATGCATGTTCAAAGGCAGTCAGACTGAATTCAGGGACTGTTGATTCAGCATCAGTGGACTCTTTTTGAATCATTGTCCTCGTCTGCACAGGAGTGCGTGGATCTCCCATTATCTGGTTGAGAGGATGGTACTTGTGAACCCTGAGTGTGGGTTCTCGTTCTGTCTGAACTGAGCTTCCTAGATTTGTATCATCACATTCAACACCACTTGAGGATTCTGCTTCAGTAACAGTTTGATCAGAAGATGGGACTATTTCCCTATTGGATGGAGCTGTTACTTCAGGACTTGGGATTGGCATTTACACTCTGTATTTATGTCTTGTTGATCAATCAGGACTCCTGGTGGGTCACAAGAGAGAAGTGGCAGTACATTGGACTCATCCCATGTAGCAGAATCCGCAATTTTTGGAAACTTTGTGCCAACAACTTGAATATTTGTGTTATCAGCATGAGAATTTGGGTTGGCAGTTTCAACACTGTTCCAACAGTTCCTGCAAAATACTCAGCAAAGCTCAAAGAATTTATTAGTGAATCTAAATCAAACAACCAAATCAGGACCAGTGCCTTTGACATTTGCAGTGTTTTCATTAAACTCAACATTAGCACTTTCTTTAATGGTTTTAGATACACTGTTATATACCCTATAGGCTTTGCTTTGAATAGAGTCTCCTACAAAGAATCCTTCTTCAGCCTTGCTTTCAAACTTTCCTAAGTGAGTTTTAGTATGTAGGATAGTGCATGAACAGCCAAAAGGTTTTAGGAAGGCTACTAAGGGAATCCTGTGATGGAATAACTTATAGGGAGTTTTCCCTTAGGATTGAACAACTTGAACCCTATTAAGAACATAACAGGCTGTATTTACTGCCTCTGTCCAGAAGGTCATTGACAGTTTGGAATTAGCTAGCATGGTTCTAGCAGCCTCTATTAAAGTTCTATTCTTCCTTTCAGCTATACCATTTTGTTGTGGTGTTCTAGGCGCACTATATTGCCTTGCAATGCCTTTAGACTCACAGAAGCTGTTTAGGAAATGATTTTTAAACTCAGTTCCATTGTCTGACCTGATCACCTTAACTTTTAAATTTGATTGGTTTTCAATTTTAAGAATAAAGGATTTGACTAGCTCAGTAGTTTCATCCTTAGTCCTAAGAAAGTAAACCCATGTAAACCTGGTGAAATCATCAACAATGACTAAACAATAAGCTCTTTTATTCAAACTCAAAACAGATGTTGGACCAAAAAGGTCCATATGAATAAGATGAAGAGCAGATGAGATTGAATTTACTTCTTTGGCCTTATGAGAAGTTTTGTGTTGCTTGCCTTTGAGACATGCTACACAATGATCATCACATATGAACTCCTTTTGTGGTAAACCTCTGACCAAGTTCTTTTTGACTAAAACATTCATAGATTTGAAGTTCATATGACATATCCTTCTGTGCCAAAGAGCAGATTCATTTGATGATGCTTTGGATATCAAACAACTTAAAGTATTTGATTTGGATAGAAGATCTGTGTCCAAATAGTAGACATTGTCCTTTCTTGGTGTTCTGAGTAAAACAAGATTTTCAGGTATTTTAAAATCTTTTGAAAGGACAATGCACTCAGAGTCTGTGAATAAAACAATATTTTGTTTGTCACAGATTTGAGACACACTCAGTAAATTAAACTTCAGCTGTTCAACATACAAAACATCATTAAAGATCATATTACCTGCTTTGACAGTACCCTTACCTGTTACCTTACCTCCCTTGGAATTGCCTCCAAATGCAACAAACCCTCCTTCAAAGCTTTTGAAATTTGACAAGCATTCAGAGGTGCCTGTCATGTGCCTAGAGAATCCACTGTCCATATGCCATCTTGTCTTATGGTGGGTCCTGTGGTTGCCCTGCACAGAAAAAGCTTAGTTAGTAGTGGAGTAAACCCAAACCAAATTGGTTTTGGGTTGTCCATGTGCATTGACATAACTGAATACTGTTTGTGTCTTTTTAAACTTAGTGAGATCCACAGGTGGATTCTGTGAGGAGTATTTAGTTATAACATGAGGTATCCAGGTATTCTTTCCAACCTTTTCTTTAACAGTCTCAGAAGATCTACTACCAGTTCCAGTTTTAGACTTAGCAGTTTGAACTGGGTTCTGAGTACTGGCAGCTTCAGAATTTGAACTACCAGTTCCAACTTTTGGCTTAACAGTCCCAACACTTGCATTAGCAGTTTGATCTGTGTTTTTTCCTTTAACACACCATACCTTTTTTATGTTTGATTTAGATTTTGCTAAAACTTGTTTTTGGTGTGTAGGCTGTCTTTTGTTGACTTTTAAGTACCTGCGATCAACTGTCTTCTTTGGAACTGGTGTGACAGGTGTTTGGCCCTTTGAAACTTTTGAGTTTTGAACAATGGCCTATTTTTGAACCACAGACTGTTTTGTAACAGATGGTTTATATAAGCAATGCCTGGCCAAATGATTTTTCCTGCCACAATGGAAACATTTTTTGACTGTTTTGATTGGAGAACTAGTTTTGTGAGACCATAACTGAATTTTGTTCCTTTGATTTCCTGTCACCTATTGCTGTGTGGGAAACATATGAACCGCATGCTTTTGGCATGTGCATATTGGAACAGCCTTATCCTTTTTATTAGCTTTTGAAGAAGATGCAATGTTACAGTTAGAAGGTACAGAAACATGTGGAGCATTATTGCATACACTCATCTTCTCTTTTCCTTTCACACTGTGGGTTTTGATGAAACTGGAAGTAGGAGGTTTTATAGGTTCACTCATTGTTTTGGAGTTACTCGCAACTTCTTTACACTCACAACCTTCATTTGGAATCAATTCTTCTTTAGATTCAGGCTTGTCCTCAAGGATAGGATCTACAGTTTTCATTTTCTCATCTAATGGTTCATTCACAAGCCTATCAGCAACTTCACTCATAGGATGAATGTATTTGTTGTTGTATGGGGGTGGAGTAGCTTTATATCCTATACCTTCCTTGGGATTGAGTTGAGATTTTACCCTATCTTTAAATTGGACTTCCATTAGGTGTTCTAGCTTTTGATTGGCCAGCTTGAAGCTACCTAAATCTATATTTATGGATTCTACTTTCTTGTTAGCTTCTAACACCTTCTGTTCAACCTGATCTAGTTTCTTATTTAGGGTCTCTATTTTCTCATTCAGTTCCTTTTTCTCCCACTCATGATATGTTCTATCATGTACCATCTGAATCTCATTATCCTTATAGTCATTGATCTGTTTTTCAAGATCTTCTATAGCCTGCATATACTCATATCTCCTCTCTTCCATCTTAGCTAGAGTTTTGCACATGCTCTCGTTATGATCTCTGTACTTTTTAACCATATTTTTGCATGTTTGAGAGCAGAGTTTAGCATTTACCTCAGATGGTAGTTCAGTGGAAGTTACAGTTGATGTTTCTGCCATAAGAGCTTGATTTTGAAACTCCTCTTCTGTCTGGTCACTCCAGTCAAACACATTGTCTTCTTGAGAAACAAGAGCTTGTGAGGATGATGTTTGACTGGTTTGCTGTGGTCTTGTTGGCTGCTGACCTTGTGATCTGCATTCTTTAGCAAAGTGTCCAAGTTTGTGGCACTTAAAGCACTCAACCTTTGATTTATCAAATGCTGGTTTGCCTTCTGTTTTGGCTTGAAAGTTTGGTCTGCCAGTTCTTTTCAGAAATCTTTTGGCCCTCATTGTCAACATAGCATGTTGCCACTTTAAGTCCATTTCTTCCAAATCATCTAGATGAATTTGTTCCAGATCTTCAGCATTAAGAGCAAAAAGTCCATCACTTGCAACAAATGCTTCATAATTAACTGTTTGATTTATCAGTTAATGATGATGACAACAGGGCAGTGTTGTGATTGTAAGAAAAGGTTATCTTTTTGTTTTCAATTTCAGATTCGAACACTCTCAGACTGTTGTAAAGGTCATCCAACTCTATTTCATCTAGAATGTCTTTGGTTCTCCATTGGGCAGCATAGACTGTCCATTCCTCACCAAGAGATCTGAGGAATTTTCTGTTCACTTCATCTTGATCAGGCTGACCTTAGCACTCTCCAATTCACCTATCAGCTTATTAAACCTATCAAAAATTTGAGTAAGGTTTTCATTCTTGCCACCAGAAAAGTTTTCATACTGCTGTTTTAAAAGATCCTTTTGATTTCTTTTGGTGCTAGCATTGCCAGCAAATCTTTTCTCTAAAGCAATCCAAAGAGAATGAGCAGTATAAAACTTTTTAAACTGATGTTGATAAGCATTAGGAATGGCTATTTGTAAAAGAGTAAGAGCTTTCACTTCATTCATTCTAGCCTTTCTTTCAATCTCAGTTTTTGAAGGTGTTCTTTTTGGTTTGCCCTCAGCATCTAGTTCAGGTGCAACTGCAGGAGGATTTTCAACAGCTTCCCATAGGGCATAGTCAATAAATTGAATGTGCTGTTGAATCCTGAGTTTCCACATCTCGAACTCAGTGGGTTTGAGCATAGGCACTTTTAATCCTTGCCCAGATCCACTACTGCTATTTTCAAACTCCATTGCAGAAAAACAAATTTTTAAACAAAAAAAGTTTTTAACTTTGAAAACTAAGAATAATAAATAAAACCTGTGGCTATGATACCACTTATCAAGATCAAAATCACCTAAGACTAACTGGTTTTAATAAATCAGAGTGTAAACCAATAACCTTATTTTGAATCAAAGTCCAATTAAAAAGTTTGCGGAATAACACTTAATTGTTTAAGAAAACTTTCAGAATAAATAACAGATATTCAAATAAATATGATCAATGATCAAAATCCTCTATATTGCCAACATCACTGATTACAATCACCTCTAATCTGTTTGATTAGACGAAGAACACAGATTGTTCTTAGGGTTTTACAACCTTAGAGGCTTGAGAAACTTTATCAGAAAGCAATTACAATAAAGCACACAATTACAGAACTTGCACGTACAGACTTACAATAGAAAGACCTAGTCTATTTATATATATAGCCTTCTGATTTGTTTCCTTGACGAACTCTGATTTCTCTGGTAGTATATATGCTTGGACGATATTCAAATCTTGAAATATATATCACTTCCTGAATTTCAGCACTTTCTGTTATTAATCTGTTGAGCAGCTTGAACTCTTAACTCTGGCAGCTTGAACTTTGAACTAGCAGCTTGAACTTGTTGAACTAGCAGCTTGAACTTTGTTATTAACAGAAATACTACTAACAGTTTGAGAAATCTAACTAACAGCTTGACATACTTAGAATATTTCCCAACATGGGTTTGGGGATGTTTTAATGCGTTAATTAACATTCTAAACTTGAAGTATTAATATGTGGATTAATTGAGTTAACGGGTGGTTGACTAGTAAATATTGAGTAGTGTACCCGTTTTAATTGGATTTTGGACCCAAAACGTATATAAACCCGTGACTTGTTTCTTTTCCTTCAATTCTTACAAACCTCACGTACACATATGCTACTCCCAGCTGATATTCAAAGGAGAAAAGTTGAGAAGGAGGATCTGAAACAACCATAGCTGTGGTATTAATTCAATCATCATCTTCTACAAGCTGTGAGCTCAATTTCTAGGAGGAAAGAACTGATCAGGTTGGTAATTGTTGTTGAAATGAGTTAAGTTGTAGTATTAAGTAGCTATGCTGGTTTGGGGGTAGTTTTATAACTCCTGTAGCACGTAGAATCGATTTGGGAAGTAATCCCCGTAGCTGTGCAAAAACTATTCATGAACTGCTCTGTTCGTCGCAGCATCGCGGCCGAGCTCCCCTGGTCGAGACCGCGATCAGGGTGGGTTGGGGAAAGGTAGTCGCGGGTGATGGAAGGCGACCGAGAAGAGGATCGGGGGCTGGGTGATCCCAGACGCACTGTTGTAAGCACGATCGCGATGAAGGGGCAACTCGGGAGGCACTACGATCCCGGCCGCGCTCCTAGCCGCACTCGTGGGTCTTGGTTAGTTGACTTATGTCGGGTCCAGGAGTTTAGTAGTATAGCTGATATGAGTTCGTTAGCTAGTTGTTATATTGTAGTTATGTTTATTGTTGCCAGGAGTTGTAGGCGAGCCTGGAACCTGTCGAGACTGCCGTAGACAGCGGGTGAGTTGTTGTGCTTCAGGTGAGTTACTTACTTTCGTTGTTTATTATCCAGGTCCTGTGCGGACCCCTTTGATATATGTTGACACTCGTTAGCACTGAGATTCAAAGGAGAAAAGTTGAGAAGGAGGATCAGAAACAGCCATAGCTATGGTATTAATTCAATCATCATCTTCTCCAAGCCGAGAGCTCAATTTCTAGGAGGAAAGAACTGATCAGGTTGGTATTTGTTGTTGAAATGAGTTAAATTGTAGTATTAAGTAGCTATGCTGGTTTGGGGTAGTTTTATAACCTGAAGCACGTAGAATCGATTTGGGGAATAATCCCCGTAGCTGTGCAAAAAAAGACTATGAACTGCTCTGTTCGTCTCCGCATTGCGGCCGCGCTCCGCTGGTCGCGACCGCGATCAGGGTGGGTCGGCAAAGGGTAGTGGCGGGTGATGGAATGCGGCCGAGAAGAGGATCGCAGGCTGGGTGATCCCGGCCGCGCTGGTGTAAGCACTATCGCGATGAAGGGGCAATGCGGGTAGCACCGCGACCGTAATGCCTGGCCGCGCCGCGCTCGTGGGTCTTGTTCAGTTGACTTATGTCGGGTCCAGGAGTTTAGTAGTATAGCTAATATGAGTTCGTTAGCTAGGTGTTATATTGTAGTTGTGTTTATTGTTGCCAGGAGTTGTAGGCGAGCCTGGACCTGTCGAGACCGCCGTAGATAGCGGGTTAGTTGTCGTGCCTCAGGTGAGTTACTTACTTTCGTTGTTTATTATTCGAGCCCAGTGCAGAGCCCTTTGATATATGTTGACACTCGTTAGCACAGAGCAGAGCACGTAGATTACGCGTATAGTTGTTGTACGCATAGTAGAGACCTGTTGGGTCATTCCCAACCTAGAGGTCCTGACTTAGCCACTACTCTGTGGAGTGGGCTATGCAGGCTATCCCGGGTCGCTCCCGATGAGGCGTCGGGCAGTTGAGGGCGGCCGCATCTTGATTATCAGTCGTTATATTGTGCTAACTATTTTATTAACTGTTTTAAAGTTGTTTATAGTAACTCACCATCTTCCTGCTGACCGTTGTTTTAAAAGTGGATCTCAGGTGCGGGAGCAGAGACTAGGAATACAACGGGCACCAGTAGAGACCCGCCGCGTGGATAGTAGCTAGTGACTACTTTCGTAGGTAGTCTTGATGTTTTGTGGTTTGACTTATCAGCCAGTGATACTTTGATGACTATAACCCGTAAGCTTAATGTGGTTGACTGACTTTATTGACGGTGGTTGGTTCCCGTATCGTTGATACTTATGCTTGACGCGATGTTTAGTAATTAAATAGTTGTTTTATCCTTGATGATGATGATTATATTGGGTGACGTGGACTATAAGTCCTACATGATATTAGTACTAAAAGTAGGGTGTTACATATATATATGTATATGTGTGTGTGTGTGTGTATATATATATATATACGTATATATATACATATATATATACACACATATATATACATATATATATATATATATATATATATATATATATATATATATATATATATATATATATATATATATATATATATATATATATATATATATATATATATATAGAGATATATATATATATATATATATATATATATATATATATATATATATATATATATATATATATATATATATATATATATATATATATATATATATATATATATATATATATATATATATATGTATGGAGAGGTTCTTGTTAGTGCATCCTGTGTGACGGTAGCAGTCTAAGTATAGACAATATTTTGTAATAGTCAATTTGTTCGTTATTGCATATTGATACGTGTTTGATATATGTTTGATAATGTATGTTTGATATTGATTGTATGTATGTTTGAACTTGGTGTAATTAATGTGTTACAATAAGTTCAAACATAAGTTCGAAGATAAGTTCAAACATAAGTTCAAAGATAAGTTCAAACATAAGTTCAAAGGTCATGGTTCGAACTTATGGAGGACAAGTTCGAAAGGGCTTGGGCTTAGTCGAACTTGTCCTGGGCAAGTTCGAACCATTGGTTATAATTAAGGGTTAATTCGTTTTAATTAACAACCTTGGCAGAACTTTGGCAGAGCTTTGGCAGAATTAGACTTGGGTTTAGTGCAGAGGCGATCTCGAACTTGCAAGGTGTTTGAGAGTTTGTTCTTGGAGAGAATCACGTGTCGGGGCGTTCGATTGTTCGTCTATCACAGTGTGTGTCTCCGGTTTTCGTGTGCATGGTCTATCCGTCAGGCCGCTAATGAGGATTCCGCACTCGTTGGACGATGTCGCGTCAAGATAGGATCCGTAGGAAGGCGACCATACAAGTGGTATCAAAGCCATAAGGGTGTTCGTGGTGTTCTTCGTGTTCACAAGTAACATCTGTGGTTTCTTGGCGTTTTTGGACGGAAAAATCACTTCTTGGTTAATTTTTCGAGTTATACAAGCAAGATAACGGAGAAAAGTTCATATTAGTTCATCATTTTGATCGAAATCATAGTTTTTAATCCTAAAAACTTTGGTTTAAACTGAAAAGTTGAAAAAATCAAACTTGCGGCACTCGAACATAGGGGGTATTAGGGTTTGTTCGAATTTGTCAGAAAATACGCTCCTCTCGAATCAATTTTAGGGTTTCATTCGAATTTGACTGATATTCGAATTTGCTAGCATTCGAATTTGTCTGGATTCAAACTTGTCAGATGCGACAAGAAACTATATGAGGCTGAGAACATAGCGTTTTCTATCATTCGCATGGCACTACCTCAGGAAATTCTACACACATTCAGGAATCATCGTACAGCGAAAGAGTTGTGGGATGCACTCGAGAAACGGTGTGAGGGAAATCCGAGGGTTCGAAAAGGTAGAACCGAGATGCTTAAGCAGCCGTTCGCTATTTTCAAGGCCTTGAAAAACGAAAAGCTGGATGAGACTATCACTAGGTTCTATCACTTATTGACTGAGTTGGAGAATCATGATGTAGAGTATCGTGAATTAGAGAAGATTGAGAAACTTCTTGATGCTTTACCAGCGAAATGGGAGATGTACGTAGCGCTCATAAAGCATGATGAATAGAAATTCGAAACTCTTACTCTCGAAGGAGTCATAGGAACGCTGAGGGCTTATAACTTTCAGTTGCTCAAGAAGGAACGGGAATATGACCAAGTACAAGATCCAGACATGTATTTTGGAAGGTCTAAACCTTCAGTCGCGAGTGAACTAAAGACAGCTACATCATTCTACACGGGCGAAGCGTCGACTCCAGTGGAAGTAGAAGACTCAGGCAGCCAAGCTTTCTTAGGGTATTCCAAACCGGAAGAGAAACCGACTCAATCAGCATCTACTTCTCAACCGTACACAAAGATGCCTATGTGTTGGGAAATAGTTTAAGTATACTCAAGCTGTTAGTTTAGACTTCTCAGACTGTTAGTAGATTTTTCATGTAAATACAAAGTTCATGCTGTTAGTTGAAGAAACTCGAGCTGCCAGTGTAAAAGTTCAAGCTGCCAGAGCAAAACAACTCAAGCTGCTCAGTTCATGCTGTCAAGTCATTCATGCTGCTCAACAGTTTCATAAACAGAATGTGCTGATTTTCAGGGAAGATATCTACATGAAGATTCCAGCATATCTACTATCAGAGAAGTCATAGTCCTTCAAGGAAACACGTCCATAAAGCAATATAAATAGACAGAATATTGTATAGAAGTTACATAGAGAAAGAAGTATTCTGCATTTTTTTGAGTCTGTAATTGCTTTATTGTTAAGTTTTCTTAAGCCTCTAAGGTTGTAAAACTCTAAGAACAGTCTGTGTTCTTCGTCTAATCAAAACAGATTAGAGGTGATTGTAATCATTGAATTCAGCAATATAAACAGTCTTGATTACTTCTTATGTTTTAAGCTTAATTGATTCTGAAAGTTTTTGTTAAAATAATTAAGTGTTATTCCGCAAACTTCTTAATTAAACTTTGATTCAAAGAAAGATTATAGATTTATACTCTGATAAATTCAAATCAGTTAATCTTGATTATTCATAATTTTCATAATTTTTAGATCCTGACAAGTGGTATCAGAGCCAGGTTTGTCAAACCAGGTTATCCAAATCAGGTTTTTCAAACCAGGTTGTTCTTTATTTTTCAAAGTCGAAAACTCTCTTTCAAATTTTTAATCTTTTTCAATGGAATTTGAAAATAGCAGCAGTGGATCTGGGCAAGGACTCAAAGTGCCTATGCTCAAGCCCACTGAGTTTGAGATGTGGAAACTCAGGATTCAACAGCATATTCAATTCATTGATTATGCCATATGGGAAGCTGTTGAATTCCCTCCTGTAGTTGATCCAGAACTTGATGCTGAGGGAAAACCAGTCAAAACTCCTCCAAAAACTGAACTTGAAAGGAAGGCTAGAATGAATGAAGTGAAAGCACTCACATTATTACAAATAGCCATTCCTAATGCTTATCAACATCAGTTCAAAAAGTTTTATACTGCTCACTCTCTTTGGAATGTCTTAGAGAAGAGGTTTGCTGGTAATGCAAGTACCAAGAGAAATCAAAAGGACCTCTTGAAACAGCAGTATGAAAACTTTTCTGGTGGCAAGAATGAAAACCTCACTCAAATCTTTGACAGGTTCAACAAACTGATAAGTGAACTGGAAAGTGCAAAGGTCAATCTGGATCAAGATGAAGTCAACAGAAAGTTTCTCAGATCTCTTGCAGAAGAATGGACAGTCTATGCTGCACAGTGGAGAACAAAAGACACACTTGATGAGATAGAATTGGATGATCTATACAACAGTCTAAGAGTGTTTGAGACTGAAATTGATGCTAAAAAGAAATCCTTTTCTTATAATCACAACACTGCTCTTTTGTCCTCTGAAAAATCTAATAACTGTGATTCTTTTTCAGGTGGTGATGGCAATTCTGCTGAAACTCATTATGAAGCTTTTGTTGCCAATGATGGATTATTTGCTCTGAATGTTGAAGACTTGGAACAAATCCATCCTGATGATCTTGAAGAGATGGATTTAAAGTGGCAACATGCAATGCTGACCATGAGAGCCAAAAGATTCCTGAAAAAACTGGAAGGACCAACTTTCAAGCCAAAACAGAAGGCAAACCATCTTTTGATAAATCAAAAGTGGAATGCTATAAATGCCATAAGCTTGGTCACTTTGCCAGAGAATGTAGATCTCAAGGTCAACAACCATCAAGGACTTCACAGCCCATTCAAGCTTCCTCATCAACAGCACTTGTCTCTCAAGAAGACAATGTGTTTGACTGGAGTGATCAGACAGAGGAAGAATTCCAAAATCAAGCACTTATGGCAGAAACCTCAAATGTCTCCTCAACTGAACTACCATCTGAGGTAAACTCTAAACTCTGCTCTCAATCATGCAAAAATATGGTTAAAAAGTACAGAGATCATAATGAGAGCATGTGCAAAACTCTAGCTAAGATGGAAGAAAGGAGATATGAATATATGCAAGCCATAGAAGATCTGGAAAAACAGATCAATGATTATAAGGATAATGAGATTCAAATGGGGTATGATAGAAACTATCATGAATGGGAGAAAAAGGAACTCAATAAGAAAATAGAATCTCTGAATAAAAAGGTAGAAGAAACTGAACAGAAGGTGTTAGAGGCTAATGAGAAACTGGAATCTGTTAACATAGATCTAGGTAACTTCAAGTTAGCAAATCAAAAGCTAGAACACCTAATGGAAGTTCAATTCAAAGATAGAGTCAAATCTCAGGTCAATCCCAAAGAAGGAATAGGATACAGAGCTACTCCACCTCCATATAATAACAAGTACATTCATCCAATGAGTGAAGTTGCTGATAGACTTGTTAATGAACCACTATATGAGTCTATGACTATTGTAGATCCTATCCTTGATAACAGTCCTGAATTAAAAGAAGATAAGAGTCAAAATAGAGACTGTGACACAAAGAGTGCACCCATAGAAGTCCAAGTTCCCAGTAAGAAAGGAAAAGAGAAGATGAGTGTATGCAATGCTACTCCACAAGTTTCTGTACATTCTAACTGTAACACAGCATCTTCATCAAAAGGAACTAAAAGAGGTAAAACTGTTTCTATCTGCACATGCCAAAGGCATGGTGTTCAAAAGTTTCCTAAACAACAGCAGGTAAGAGGGAACCAGAGAAACAAGAACCAGAAATTGACAGAAAAGTCTGGTGTTCCAATTCAAACTGTCAAAAGATGCTTTCACTGTGGAAGGAAGAATCACTTAGCCAAGGATTGTTTTTACAAACCAGCTGTTGCAAAACAGACTGTGCATCACACAAAATCAAATCCTAAACAGGCAAAGCACTCAAAAGTGAAACCTTCCACAGCAGCTCCAAAGAGAACAGTTGATCACAGATTCTCAAAAGTTAATAAAAAACAGTCCACACATCAAAAACAAGTTTTGGCAAAGCCTAAATCAAGTTTTAAACAAATATGGTGTGTCAAGGACAAATCTGTTGCTCAAACTGCTAATGCAAAAGATCAGACTGCTAAGTCAAAATCTGATGCTGTTAGTGCAAAAACAGAAACTGTTAGCACTACAAACACAGCTCCAGCTGCTGGGCACCAAACTGGAGCTGCTAGTGAATCATCTGAGACTGTCAGAAGAAAAGATGATCAAAATAATTGGATACCTCATATTATCACTAAATACTCTCCAAAGACTCCATCAGTAGATCTCACAAAATACAAGAAGTCAAAAACAGTTTTTAGTTATGTCAATGTACAAGGCCAACCCAAAACCAACTTGGTTTGGGTTTACTCCACTACTAACTAAGCTGTTATTTGTGCAGGGCAACCACAGGTCTCCTCATAGGACAAGATGGCATCTGGACAGTGGATGCTCTAGGCACATGACAGGCAATTCTGAATGCTTGTCAAATTTTAAAGGCTTTGATGGAGGTTTTGTTGCATTTGGAGGCAACTCAAAAGGAGGTAAGGTTACAGGTAAAGGTACTGTAAATGCAGGCAACATGACATTCCATGATGTTTTGTATGTTGAACAGCTTAAGTACAATTTATTGAGTGTCTCTCAAATCTGTGACAAACAAAACATTGTTCTGTTCACAGATTCTGAGTGCATTGTTCTTTCAAAGGATTTCAAAATTCCTGAAAATCTTGTTTTACTTAGAACACCAAGAAAGGACAATGTTTACTGCCTAGACACAGCTCTTTTGACTAAATCAAATACTTTAAGCTGTTTAATATCCAAAGCATCATCAAATGAGTCTGCTCTTTGGCATAGAAGGATGTGTCACATGAACTTCAAGTCCATGAATGATTTAGTTAAAAAGAATCTGGTAAGAGGTTTACCACAAAAGGAGTTCATTTGTGATGATCATTGTGTAGCATGTCTTAAGGGTAAGCAACACAAAACTTCTCATAAGGCCAAAGAAGTAAATTCAATCTCATCTGTTCTTCAGCTGTTACATATGGATCTATTTGGTCCAACATCTGTTTTGAGTTTGAATAAAAGGGCATACTGTTTAGTCATTGTTGATGATTTCACCAGATTTACTTGGGTTTACTTTCTTAGGTCCAAAGATGAAACTGCTGAGCTTGTTAAGTCTTTTATCCTTAAGATAGAAAACCAATCCAATTCCAAAGTTAAGGTGATAAGATCAGACAATGGAACTGAATTTAAAAATCAAATTCTAAACAGTTTCTGTGAGTCCAAAGGTATTGCTAGACAATATAGTGCACCAAGAACACCACAGCAAAATGGTGTAGCTGAAAGAAAGAATAGAACATTAATTGAGGCTGCTAGAACAATGTTAGCTGATTCCAATCTGCCTATGACTTTCTGGGCAGAAGCTGTTAATACAGCCTGTTATGTTCTAAATAGGGTTCAAGTAGTTCAATCACAAGGGAAAACTCCCTATGAGCTATTCCACAACAGAAGTCCCCTAATAGCTTTCTTCAAGCCTTTTGGATGCCCATGTACTATTCTTCACACTAAGACTCACTTAGGGAAGTTTGAGAGTAAGGCTGAAGAAGGATTTTTTGTAGGATACTCAACTCAAAGCAAAGCCTATAGAGTATACAACAGAGTGTCTAAAACAATTGAAGAAAGTGCCAATGTTGAATTTAATGAAAATACTGCTAACATCAAAGGCACTGGTCCTGATTGGTTATTTGATTTAGATTCACTAACAAATTCTCTGAGCTTTGCTGAGTTTACTGCAGAAGCTGATGCATACAGGGTTGAAGCTGCTAACACAAATTCTCATGCTGCCAATACAATTTCTCATGCTGTTGGCACAAAGTTTCAGACTGCTGCAGATTCAACAAGTTGGGATGATTTCACCACTCTACCACTTCTGTCATGTGATCCTCCAGGGATCCTGAGCACTCAACATGATGCAAATCCAGACACTGAAGTGCCATTCCCAAGTCCTGACAGCACAGCTCAAACACAAAAGGAAACAGCTCCAGTTTCTAGGCTAGCAGTCCCAACAGCTTCTCAAGCTGTTAGCCTAGAAACTCAAGCTGTTCCAGAAACTGAACCAATCACTGGTTCTGATGGAGATGACACAAACCTTGGAACGTCCTTCCAAACAGAGAGAGAGCCCACACTAAGAGTTCATAAATATCACCCTCTCAATCAAATACTGGGTGATCCAAGCACTCCTGTTCAAACAAGGAAGATGGTTCACAATGAGACTGCTGCTGCTGAACAAGCAGTTCCAGAATTCAGCCTAGCTGCTTTTGAACATGCCTGCTTCATGTCTCAACTAGAACCTAAAAAGGCATCAGAAGCACTAAAAGATTCATCCTGGATTGAAGCTATGCAAGAAGAGCTTTTACAGTTCAAAATTCAGAATGTATGGACTCTGGTGGATCTTCCTAAAGGTAAGAGAGCAATAGGTACAAGATGGGTGTTCAGAAACAAGAAGGATGAGAGAGGGATAGTCATCAAAAACAAAGCAAGACTAGTAGCACAAGGGTACACTCAAGAAGAAGGAATAGATTATGATGATGTCTTTGCTCCAGTAGCAAGAATTGAAGCCATCAGACTATTTCTAGCATATGCAAGTTTCAAAGGCTTTAAAGTGTATCAAATGGATGTTAAGTCTGCTTTCTTGTATGGGAAAATTGAAGAAGAAGTATATGTGTGTCAACCTCCTGGTTTTGAAGACTACAAGTATCCAGACAAGGTGTACAAGCTAGACAAAGCTCTCTATGGTCTTCACCAAGCCCCCAGAGCATGGTATGACACACTGTCCACATATCTTCTACAGAATGAATTCAAGAGAGGCACTCTGGACAAAACACTTTTCACTAAATCCATCAAAACTGAGATTCTTCTTGTCCAGATCTATGTTGATGACATCATCTTTGGCTCAACTAATGATAGGTTGTGCAAAGATTTTGAGGCCCTAATGCACAAAAAGTTTCAAATGAGTTCAATGGGGGAACTCACATTCTTTCTAGGGCTGCAGGTCAAACAGAAGCCTACTGGTCTATTCATAAGTCAATCAAAGTATGTCAAAGACATACTGGAAAAGTTTGGCTATCAAGACACAAAGGTTGCAAGCACTCCAATGGATCCTCATAAACAGCTCCATACAGACAAAGATGGCATAGATGTGGACATTCATCTATACAGATCCCTTATAGGATCTCTCATGTATCTAACATCTTCTAGACCTGATAAAATGTTTGCTGTCTGTGTGTGTGCCAGGTTTCAATGTTCACCAAAGGATTCTCACTTGGTTGCTGTTAAGAGAATCTTCAGATACCTTAAAGGCCAACCACATTTAGGCCTATGGTATCCCAAAGACTCTCCTTTTGAACTAACCGCCTATTCTGACAGTGACTATGGTGGTTGCAACATTGACAGAAAATCCACAACTGGTGGATGTCAATACTTAGGAGCAAGACTGATCTCTTGGCAATGCAAAAAACAAACAACTGTCTCCACATCATCCACTGAAGCAGAATACGTAGCAGCTGCAAGCTGCTGCTCCCAGGTAATGTGGATTCAAAATCAGCTAAGAGACTATGGTATGAATTTCTTATCCACTCCTATTTATATTGACAATTCAAGTGCCATTAGCATTGTGCAAAACCCAGTGAAATTCCCAAAAACCAAGCATATAGAAATCAGATTTCACTTCATCAGAGATTGTAATGAAAAGAAGTTAATCCAAGTTACCAAAATACATACAGATGATCAGCTAGCTGATCTATTTACAAAACCTTTTGATGTAGGAAGGTTCACTTTCCTAATATCAAACATTGGTATGGTAAACATGGATTAATTGGTTTCTATTATGATCATCTTTGTATGCTAATTTAAGGGGGAGACACTGTTCTATTGAAAAGTTGCACAATTTCACACTAACAGCATGAATCTTTTCTCATGCTGCTAGTTCATTTTCTCGGACTGCTAGTTATTTTCACTTGATCTGTCAAAGTGTGCAGGGTACTTCGGTAATTTTCCAAATGTGTGCGCGGGACCTAACCTTTTCGAAACCTTTAAAGGTCCCAGTTTCGTTCAGTTGTAACTACCAGTTACATATTCTTCTTCCACGGCCTTCTGTTTTCTCTCTGAACGATACACACACTCTTTTCAAACCCTAAACCCCAAACCGTCGTTTCTTGATCAATGGAGTTCGTAAAAGAACACAACTGCCTCCCATACACCCTGAAACACACTGACCTTCAACCGTTCCATGATATGATGGACTTCCTCAGGCACTCCCATATCCACTATGCCCTCAATATTAACCCCACTATATACATATCTCATATTGAGCAATTCTGGAATCGTGCCTATGTTCAAACCATCAATGGAGTGCCTACCCTGACTTCCACAATCGATGGTACTACCATCAATATCACTGAGGAGTCCATCAGAAGTCATCTGCATCTTCAAGATGCCACAGGTATAAAAGACCTATCTCTTACTGCTTTACACTTTTGTCTTCAAAATATTGGATATAGGGGTCCTGCTGATTCTTTTACTTTCTTGAAAGCACATTTTTCTCCTAAATGGAAATACCTTGTGCATATTATTCAGCAATGTTTAAGCCCCAAAAGAACTGGTTGGTCAGAATTTTCTTCAAATATTGCCACTGCCTTAGTGTGCTTTTCTACTGGCCAACAGTTCAATTTTTCAAATATGATCTTTCAAGGAATGTTAAGGCATCATTCCCTGAAGAATGGGAAATTTTGATGTATCCTCGATTTTTGGCAAAAATAATT
>JAANYP010003758.1:0-54786 GCA_020465985.1 Centrapalus pauciflorus
GCGGGAAGAGGTTCGCAGACGCGGGAAGACGGAGAAAAAACAAACACACTTTCATATAAAACATCTTCCCGCGTCTTCAAATTCACAGACATAAGAGGTTCAAAAATCTTCTAACAAAAAACAAACAAGGCCTTAATCTTGTGAGACCCATCAATATATAAATATCTTATTATTTTTTTTGAATTTAATAATGGTGGGACCCACCAATTTATAAAGGGCTAAAGTCATAGAATAGTTGTGTACTTTTTAAAATGTATCGATATGGTACGTGTACTATTTTAATTATTCATATTACACGTGTACTTTCTGAATACGGATCTTTTCCTCAAGATCCATTTTGGAATAGTTTAATTAGTGACTACCAACCACCGTCGCACAATCAATACTTAATCATGAGCAACCATTCCAGGTAACATATATAAATAATTTATTTATTTTGTTCATATATTATCCATTAAATTAATCTTATTTTTTTTGGTAAATGTTAGGATCTAGCAGCCTCAATGTATGGTCAATATATTCATGGCAACCACCACAACACGGAAATTCTTATACACATCCCGACCTTTGTGAAATTTCATCAGTTTTTCAACCGTATGTCACTGGAATAGAAGATGTTGTTGGTGACGGAAATTGTGGTTTTCGATCAATAGCTGTTGCTCTTGGTCGACCTCAGGATGAATGGCGGGATATTCGTCGTGAATTATTGGAGGAGTTGTGTAGCAATCCAAATGGATATCAAATTTCTATGGGTGATAGTTACGCTGTTGTGGAACGTTCTTTCGATTATTATCGTAACGGTTTTGCACTAATACATCACTGGATGAAAATGTCTGACACTGGTGTCTTGATTGCAAACACATACAATTGCATTGTTGCTTTTTAACAAATTCAATTAGTTACACATTTTTTCCGATTTGGAAAAAGCCACGGGCGCCAGAACTAAATCATCGATAGCAATTGCATTTGTTCATGGAAATCATATTATAAAAGTAGATTTGCAAGAGGGACATCCAATGCCAACACTTGCGGGACATTACAGATCTGCAAAAGAATGAAAAAAAATGTACAAGAATCAACTATTGCCATAACATTTTATGTAATAAATTCATTTGTACAAAGTTGGTTGATTATTATTATTATTATTATTATTATTTTTTTTTTTTGCAATTATCCTTAAATTTTAATGTATTTTAATATTAAGATTTTTTTTAAAATTAATATCTAATTTTAGGGGGGGTGTATAATTAGAAAGGGGGTGTGTTTGTTTATAAAAGTCAAATCAATCAATAATTATATAATTATTATATCATCATTATTGCATTTATATATTAAAATTAATTTAAATAAATCAAATCATGCAATGATTACTTAATAATTAAGGTAATTAAAGGGGGTGTATAATTAGAAAAGGAGGTGATGTGTATTTATCATCACCCTTTACAAAATTATATTTTTTTTACACGTTAAGTCAATACATACTTTTTATTTGTTAAATCCAAAACAAGTTATATAATAAGTTTAAATAAGAAATAAAATATATAGATTTAGTCACTTGATGAAATATCTTATGAAATTCAATTGACTTCAAACCAAGGCTGTCAAAATTGTAAGATCCTACCATAAAATTATTAGTTTTTAATTTTTTTCCTAGCTACCATAATGGGTTAATATTGAAAAACATCACGGATTTTCATGCAATTATCGATTAAGTCACTCAATTTTTTTTCCGAGTATTTAAGTCTCTAACAAAGTTTGTCTTATTTAAAACTATATATTTTAAACTTGCTACCTGCTTAACGTGTGAAACAAATTAGTTCTTCGAATAGTTTATTATTAAAAAAACAAACTTTCTTTTTCCTATTTTCACGATTAAGTCATTTGACATTTTTTTTATTGTTTAGGTCACTGTGTTAGTGACATGCTAAACTGGTCAAATATATAGTTTTGAATAAGACAAAAATTGTCTAGGGACTTAAACATTCGAGAAAAAAGTACAGTAACTTAATCGATAAATTTATGAAAGTTCGTAGGGTTTTTTCAATATTAACCCTACCGTAATTTGTAATTTCATTCATAAAATAATTATATAACACTATAAATATATTAAATTGGAAAACAACTTACGTTCTTGTATCCAATGCGAATGGTTTTAAAAAATTCAACAAATCATACAATTTTTTGATTTGGCCCAATATCATATTAGAAAAAATGGTTGGATCCGGCTAAAAGATATGATCGAATAGACAAACAATCCTATAGTAGTATACTCTTAACAGTCCTATGGGAAAACCATGTAAAAGGCACAAGCCGGGTAAAAAGTAATATAAGATTAGTGATCGATCCTACGATCCACACGATCGATCCCACATCAATGCTGCTCAACATCAATTGGTGGGATCGTAGGATCAATCAATTCTACGATCTTAACAATTTGCTTAAAACAATAATAGCACATAGGCAACTAAATGTGTTCCCACGAACTTGAATAAACGTATGAGTTTTATTTGGTCATCTTAAGTGAGATATCTATATATTTTCATCAATTGGTAAATAAATTTAATAGTACAAGTACTTGGGAAATAAAATTTTAAATCACTATTCTTTTGCAAAACTTTTGGTTTTATTTATTTATATTGCATTTATATTACTAACAATTTTATGGGAAAAAAACAATTGGAAAAAACCGAAATCAAATGGTTTTAAAAATGAAAAAAAAAACAAAAATTTTGGTCTAATTTCGATGTTGACTAAAAAAGAAGAAGCATATTATGATCCAGTTGAAATGATATTTGATAAATTATATAAAATTAGTTAATCAAATTGAATTATATAACTATCGGTTTGAATTTACGTATAAAACTTTTACATCCCAAAACATCAAACTTTCACATTTAAACTAAATTTTATGTAACATTAAACAGTGATATAACTAATCAAAACAAAAAATATGTCGATTTTTAAAAAACTAAAAAACTAAAAATAATAATTTACCTTAATAATAATAAAAATAATAATTTACCTTATAGACGTTAGGGGACGTTTAGTTCGCGGATTTCCTGGGATTCACTGGGATTTGCATTTAAAATCCTGTGTTTGGTTCGCAGATTTCAGTAAGGATTTAAAATCCCAGGATTTCTTAAATCTCTCACTGCTTTGTTATTTAAAATCTCAGCATCCCCCCTAAAATTTTAAATCTCAATTACTTTGCATTTTTCAGATTAGCAAATCTTTTCTATAGGATAATATAAATTATTTGATAAAATCCTGACAAATGCAAATGCTGCATAATCCTTTGACAAAATGCAAATTCCAGAGAAAAAAATCTGCGAACCAAACGCCCCCAAGAGAATGTGTTGTTGTTTTATTCTTAAAAACATAAAAGATAACTGTTATGTTTTTTTACAATGGTTTATTATGATAAAAACCAACATGTTATTATGTTTTTTTGCGTTTTTGTCCATCCATGTTATTTTTTCCATAAGAAATCTCAAGTTAATTTTTCCATTTTGGTTAAGTGAAATTTGGACATTAGATCCAGTTTTTCAGTTTTTAAAACCCGGTAAACTAATTATAACCGGGTTCTAATGTCCAAATTCCTCAAAACCAAAATGAAAAATTTAATGAGTACTTTTATGAAAAAAAAAATAACATGGAGATACGAAACCGTTAATAATAAATCGTTTTTCCAATTTCAAAAAATTTATTTATTGAAAAAAACTAACCATGGTTAATTGAAGGTAGGTGTGGCTGACCAGTCTGGTTGGGTAGGCGTTGGCTCCTCTCTTTCCTACTACTCTTCAACTCTCATTTCACCCATAAAATCCCTCAACTCAACATCTCTCTCCCAACTACCCCTACCAATTCTCAGAGGATCTAGAGAGAGAGGAGAGAGGAGAGAGAGAGAGCGCTTAACATCACTACGTTTTCCTTTCATCTTTCTCTCTGTAAACTCTGATTCTCGAATCTTCCGTTTTCTCGCCGGCAAGGAGTTGTTTGTTTGTTGAATCGATTCAATTTTGGGCAAAAAATGCAATCTAACTCAGTGAAGATTTCCGCGTTTGATCTGATGAGTGCGCTTCTCAACGGAAAAGTTTTGGACACGTCGAACGCATCGGAATCGGGAGAATCTACGATGCCGCCAGCGTTGGCGATGCTTATGGAGAATCGTGAGCTGTTGATGATACTTACGACATCGGTTGCTGTGTTGATTGGATGCGTTGTCGTTTTGGTTTGGAGGAGATCGTCCTCGAAGAAGTCTGCTAAGGATTTGGAGCCGCCGGTGATTGTGGTGCCGAAGAGAGTGAAGGAGGAGGAGGTTGATGATGGTAAGAAGAAGGTTACGATTTTCTTTGGCACGCAAACTGGAACAGCTGAAGGTTTTGCTAAGGTGAAGAATTCTGCTGATTTTCAAACGTTTGAATACTTTTGAAACTTTGATCGTCGAAATTTGTTTGCGTTATTGACATTGATTTCTTGTTGTTTCAAAAGGCACTTGTTGAGGAAGCTAAAGCTCGGTATGAAAAGGCGGTCTTTAAAGTAGTTGATTTGGTGAGTACTAACTTTTTAGAGATCAGCGTAGATGCATATGGTACAATTAGATTCTTTGATGCTTAATCTGGAACTGGATGTATAGATTCTTAAAGCCTTTGAACTTTATCAGCCAATTGAATCGTGAATCGTAATTGATTTTATCTTCTAAAACAAATATAGGATGATTATGCTGCTGATGACGATGAGTATGAGGAGAAACTAAAGAAAGAATCATTGGCTTTTTTCTTTTTGGCTACGTAAGTTTTCTCATTTACTTGCAATCTTTGTTTATAATTTTACCCCCTTCTATCGATGTTGTATTGTTGTAAGATCCCGTTTTTGGCAGTTTCTCTGAGTTAAATAATTTATTTGACTTTTTAAAAAATTTCTATGTCAAATTTTGCAATCTGGCAAGTGAGTATTTATTATTACGATGTATATAATTGCACAAAGATGTGGTAGGTGGTTGATAAGTACCTACTAATTGAATTGGGTATGATTATTGGTTGTGCAGTTATGGGGATGGTGAGCCAACAGATAATGCAGCTAGATTCTATAAATGGTTTACTGAGGTAAATATCATGTAACTAGTAGATCAATGTATTGACATTCGACTAGGAGTCACATGTTGATTTAAAGTATCTTGCTACTCTTTTAGGGCGATGAGAAAGGAGAATGGCTTAAAAACCTTCAATACGGAGTATTTGGCCTTGGCAACAGACAGTATGAGCATTTCAACAAGGTGACAGTTACCATCGATTTGTCTTCTCTGATAATTAAGCAACTATAGCATTATAAGTGTTCTGCTACATGTTATTATGTGAAGGTTATTTATTTTCGTAATTTTTATTTTTCATATGTAGATAGCAAAGGTGGTTGACGACGGTCTTGCAGAGCAGGGTATGTTCATTTCCTCGCATATCCAGTTCCATTTTACCAAGAGTATTACTTTTTTGAGACTTGGGAGGATGATAATTGTATGTGTCACCTTCTGTTGGGAAATAAAACACTTTATGTGCCCTAAGGAAACATGAGGAACTTCATACAAGTATATTGTGACAAAAGTTCCGTTGTATACAATTGTCACAAACTCGCAATAAATCGGTACTTGGCTTATCTTGAACATTATTCAGCCAGTATGTGCTGTTTAACATGTTCACGCATCATCATACTTAGAAAGTATCTAGTGAAAGTACAAAAAAATTGTTCTATCGGACCGAATTGCTTTATGTGCCTCTGTATCCAATATGACCAACTGTTCGTTCACTATGCTTAGGTTTACAGCATTTGTTAATTAAGAAGAATCATTAATTGCTGCCTATATATAATCGGTAAAACGTGTATAGCATTTTGCTGTGTTTTATTATGTTGTTTTTTCAGTGCTTCCCCTTATAGTTTGCACTATTTACAGGTGCGAAGCGTCTTGTTCCTGTTGGCCTTGGAGATGATGATCAATGTATTGAAGATGACTTCACTGCATGGTATTGGAACACAAACATATTTTCTATTGAATAATGGAGCTGTGAACGTCATCTAATGGTCAACAAAGTCCTGTAAGAATGACTTCTGTAATATTTTACCGAAAATTGCTTCTTCAGGAAAGAGTTAGTATGGCCGGAGTTGGATCAATTGCTTCGTGATGAGGATGATACAACTGTCGCCACTCCATACACAGCTGCTGTTTCAGAATACCGTGTTGTGTTTCATGACAAACCTGACACATCCACTGAAGATCTAAGTCAAACAAATGGCCATGCTGTTCATGATGCTCAGCATCCATGCAGGTATCAAACCATTTTTAGTTTCCAGTTATTCTCTAACCTCATCCCCTTGTCTACAACCTGACATAATCTTGTCTGCTCTAATTAAGATCAAATGTGGCTGTCAAAAAGGAGCTCCATACCCCTGAATCTGACCGGTCTTGCACTCATCTGGAATTTGACATCTCTAACACTGGACTATCGTAAGTTACTCTTATCTTCCAATTTACTTGGTTCTTGATATGTATTTCTCGTTCTTTTATAGTTAAGACCATTTGGTCAACTTCCAGTATGTCAAGGAAATCTTTTATAAAGCTGACAAAGATGATAACATACCCGGATCACACCAACCAAATTTATTCGTTTATTTCAGTTATGAAACTGGGGACCATGTTGGAGTCTACTGTGAGAATCTAAGTGAAGTTGTGGACGAAGCAGAAAGATTAGTAGGCTTACCGCCAGACACATATTTCTCAGTACACACTGATAAAGAAGACGGAACACCACTTGGCGGCGCCTCTTTGCCACCTCCTTTCCCTCCATGCACTTTGAGAAAAGCATTGGCTTGCTATGCCGATGTTTTAAGTTCTCCCAAAAAGGTATGCCTTCGTGTCTCTTGTAAAAAACGTTGGATTATCAAAAGTCATGATCTGAATCTGAACTTGACAAATGCTGGTTACTGGTGTATTTCAGACAGCTTTGCTTGCTCTAGCCGCTCATGCTACCGATCCCAGTGAAGCTGATAGACTGAAATTTCTTGCGTCTCCTGCTGGAAAGGTTGGGAATTACTCGTAGCCTTGGAGGTTATCACTGATCAACATTTATTTGCTCAATTGGGAAGTGATGTTATTCATTTCTTTTGTTAATCTACAGGATGAATATGCTCAGTGGATAGTTGCAAGCCAGAGAAGCCTTCTTGAGGTCATGGAGGCCTTCCCTTCTGCTAAACCTCCACTTGGGGTTTTCTTTGCTGCTGTTGCCCCTCGGTTGCAGCCCAGATACTACTCTATTTCTTCCTCCCCAAAGTGAGTAGGTTTCACCCAAATTAGGTTTAATGATAGGTTGATTTACAATTGACTGTTTACAAAGAAAATAAATTCAAGAACATTTTGAAATTGCTATGTGCTTCATATTACAGGATGGCACCAAATAGGATTCATGTTACTTGCGCATTAGTTTATGAGAAAACACCAGCAGGCCGCATTCACAAAGGAGTATGTTCAACCTGGATGAAGGTATTATTTCATTTTCTTGTTTCGTGGTTAATACAAGTCTGAACTGAAACCTAAAATGGAGTTTGAACTTTGACTTTGTTTTAATCACTTTTCAACTTTATGGTTATTTCCAGAATGCTGTGCCTATGACAGAAAGTCAAGATTGCAGTTGGGCGCCCATTTATGTTAGAACATCCAATTTTAGACTTCCTTCTGATCCTAAGGTCCCAGTTATCATGGTCGGCCCAGGCACTGGATTGGCACCTTTCCGGGGGTTCCTTCAGGAAAGATTAGCTCTGAAGGAAGCTGGAACTGAGCTCGGATCATCCATTTTATTCTTTGGATGCAGGAATCGCAAAGTGGTGTGTTCAAAACACTTCTCCTTTTGGCGATCACCGTTTTTTGCTTTGTTTAATACCTAACCCCATGATCTTTCTGTTTTCCAGGATTTTATATATGAGAATGAGCTTTATAACTTTGTCGAGACTGGTGCTCTTTCCGAGCTTATTCTAGCTTTCTCCCGTGAGGGCCCCACTAAGGAATACGTGCAACACAAGATGAGTGAAAAGGTGGGAAAAACAACCATAACGATATCGTCCTTTACCATTACAGTTTTTATTTAAATATTATTTCCTTATTTTATACTAAAATGTACCTGCAGGCTTTGTATATTTGGAACTTACTTTCTGAGGGAGCATATTTATATGTATGTGGTGACGCCAAAGGCATGGCCAAAGATGTACATCGAACCCTGCACACCATTGTGCAAGAACAGGTATGTTACATTCTGCACCTTAACTTATAACTAATTGTATTGTAATTTTCATTTGCACCTTTTTACTCTAATGCGTATGCCAACAACCAATGATAAACGGTAAGATACAACCACCCTTTTCATGGTCCACAAGAAAGTTCATGCATTCCCCTATCATTTTCACTATACACGCTCATTAATGCATTTTTTTTAAAGGCAAGTGGACCCAAGGAGTTGAAGCTTAACACACACATAATGCATTATTTAAATGTTGAAGTTAAGTATAAGCCTTAAATGTTGAAATTAAGTATAAGCCTAATTATTCTGTCCACTCCTCCTTTTCAACCTTGCCCATCCATTTCAAATCAATTGATAGAATATATAGTTGCTTAATATTCTGGCAGAGATTTTACATTCTACTGATACTAATTCATAGCACCCTGTACTGGTGTTGGGTTATATAGAACAGGACAACAGGTGATCTTAAAGGCCTATCACACCCCCTAAAAACTTTTTCATACCTCTATGATTTGACACCTTCACTCACATTTTTCCCTCCACTCTCCTCTTTTTTCTCACCCTTCCTCTCTATCTCACTCTATAGAGGGGTGCAAATAGCACCACCCATATTGAAAACCTTTATCTCAATAAAAACTTGTGAGGACCAATCACATTCATTGGATTAAGAATGGATCAAAGGATCCCCCCCCCCCTCCCCCCTCCCCCGTCTTTTTTAATTACTAAAAGTATATTGAATATAATCAGGTGTTAAATTAAAAAATTATATCAGCAAGAAGCAACATATTTCTGTAATTAGACTCATATTGTTATATCTTCTTTAAATTAACTTTCAACTCAAATGCACATGATGTTACATCAAATCCCTATTTTTTTTATTGCGTAAGAAGGAACTAGTGTTTATATAACAATATAAATACCAAATTTAAGAGAACAAAATGCTGATTTATTTTTTTTAAGTTTTTTATTATAAAATCAATTATATTGAAGATATTTTAAGAAAATGATAGTTGGTTGCTTATTTACTTTATCTTGATGGTTATGATTGGTTCTCATGATTTTCCAATTAGATTAGGTTTTCACTTGAACATGAGTATGGGTTAAATTTCCTGTTCGCTACGTTCTCACCATAGGGTTATGTTAAACCTACAGACACACATAGGTGTAGGTTTGCGAGAGCTACATTTTTGTGAGTGAACCGGATGAATCAATCATAAAATAAATTTTAATTTAGTTTTCCATTCCTATGTTCAAATTAATATCATAAGCATATATATAAAATTCACATCTTTTTGAGTTTTCGTAAGGTCTCTGAAATATCATGTGAACATAAGAAGATGATGTGAATATCAAATATACATAGGTGGGTGTGAATGTATGTTTCTCACTAGATGTGGTTGAGTGGTTCTCTCTCTTCATCATTTATTATATATGAGTCTTTATATATGATGGCTATGGCTTGTAGGAGTTGGTATATGATTTGGTCGGGTCGGCCCAGATGGTGACATATATAATTTTATGGTGTTAAATACTTTGGGGCCCATGTTGCTGGCTTCTTTACTTTGATGAAAATCAAATTGGAATTTGGAAATAATGCACCCATCTGGTCCATGAAAAATGACATTATTTGTTTGAGGTGTCATATTAACTTACCACTTCTCTTATTGTGAAACACCAATTGCTGATGTTGACTAGAAGCCTTTCTTTTTCATTAGTCAAGGGCAGTTTAGACATTTGCTGACAGTCATGGGGTGTTTGGCTCGTGGAATGGAATTTAATTTATGATATATAATAGTTGATTGGTTGAGGTATGGAATAGTGTTTAAGGCTAAGAGTATGAGTTATGTGAAATGTTAGGAATCTAATTCATTTACAAATAGCTAGAAATGATAAATTCATTCTATCATAGATTTTGATATAATTTAAAGTTTAAAAACACATTTATTCATTATATTTGTAATTAAAATTTCCAAATATACTAAAAGCAAATTCCAATTCCTTAAAATCTATTCTGCGAGTCAAATGCCCTCTTAGAGTCCGAGTTGCATTTTTTTTTAGTTTATTAAGGGTCATCTGTCTATCTTCTCATGCCATTGAGAAGCATAACTAACAAAACGAACAATACTATGTTGATTTCAGGGATCTTTAGACTCGTCAAAGGCAGAACTTTACGTGAAGAATCTACAAATGTCAGGAAGATATCTCCGTGATGTCTGGTAATAATTGATGCAAAAAAAGGAAAGAAAATAAAGGTGACTTCCGTTAGCTTCAGAATTAAAGTTGCGCGATCTTAATCTTTCCAGCTACGTCGTAATCCATATAAGGTTGGGAAGCTTAAGCTCATTCATCGATGTGTCGAGAAATTCTTTTATCTTCTTCCGTGTTAAATCTTTTTTTGTAACTTACGACTACTCATGGTTTGAACGATACTTTTTTTTTCATCTTTCTTTCGATGTAATTTATATAAGGAGATACATATAGCTAGCTTTATACATGCATATTTTGCAGGCCATGTGTCAAAAACTGTATATTTCTTATTGTAATGAATTGGTTACATATGCAAATGTACTCTTATGTTATGATATTTTTTATAATTATGATGTTAGCATTCAATTTCGAAAAGAAAGTTTCATTGGAGTATCCAGTATTCAAGTCGCTAGTTGCACAGTTCAACCAATCGAGTAGGACCAAAATACGGGATTTTATTGAATTTTATCAATCCATTTATAAACCTCATCATCAAAAAGGGTTTAACATGAAAAATAAAACCTAACATGTTTACGTTTATTTTTTGTTCATCCCTTCAAATTATTATCCTTATGTTAATGTCTGATTTTTTAAAATGTTTTGTTTTTTTTTTCATAAACAGCCTTATGAAAAAACAATATGTTTTTAACCTTTTGTGTTCTGAAAATTCTTGAAACTTGAAGATTATTTAAAAAAGAAAAGTAAAATATTTCGAAACTCACAAACAAATAAATAAGTTGAAGATTTTATTGATAAAAAAAATATTATGAGTAGTTTAAATCGTAAAAACATAAATACAGAAAAAGAAAACATATTAGTATTTTTTTATATCAAAGCGTTGTCAAAATTGATTTGCACGTTATCAAAACTACCCTTTAGATATTAATTTTAATGGTGTATAAATGAAATTACTTGACATGGTCAATGACATCACCATTACCTCATAAAACAATATGTCATCCATATATAGCCAAATTTGATTTATACGACATTAAGACCAATGCATTGTTAGCCGGGTTTATGGTTTGGGTTAAAGTTGTACAAATGTAACATACTTTTCAATATACCTAAATGATTAATTAACTTTTTTTTAACCGGATGGTAGTTGGACTCCAAAATAACTTGTCGATATGGTACGTGTAACCAGTAACTATGTTTTGATATGACAGTTTTTGCTAGATTCAAATGATGTGACAAGTTTTTAATGACATGATGCTTACGTGGATTTACCATATCAACATAGCTACTGGTTAACGTACCATATCGACAAATTATTTTGGAGTACAACGTGAATTTTGATCTATATAAATAATTTAGAAATCCACGTAAGCATATAGATCTTTTCTATACTTCTAAACACACAAATATAAGATCATTACCGATGGAACCGGTAATCAAAAGTACCATCTCAACAATAAATTTTAAGTACAAGTACCAATGGGATAAAAAAATAATTAGATTAATCATTTGAGTATTTTCAATAAAGTATCATACATTTGTATGACTTTAACCCTTATGGTTTTTACCTAAGCTTTCAATACATTCAACGTTTATACATTTCATAAGTTTTCGGGTTAACATGGTAAAAAACATTATGTTTTCAAAAAATTTATGGTTTGGTTTTTTAACATTAATTTTTTTTTGTCATATTAGTCATTACATTAATTTTTTACTGATATCGTGAAACCTGTTATCTGTGGCTTGTTGTTCATGTTAAATAAAATGATGTCATATTTTAGTTTAAATTTTGTGTTGAAAAAACTGTTACGTTTCAGTTTTTTCTCAATTTGGTCCTTAAGAAACTTTTTCTTAATTAGAAAACTCAACTTGTTAAAACTATTTTCTAAAATCCGACATAACTCATTGTTTAAAAATGTGCATTCTATAATCGAGATTATGTATACAAAAAATTTGCATCAGTGAAACTGAAAACATAATAGTTTTTTTCAATATAAACCTTAAATGAAAATGTGATGTTAGTTTTTTTTTTTAACTTGAACAGTATGTTACCAATAACGAATTCCACAATTTCAATAACAAAATAATATTGAATGATCAAATTAATAAATTTACGAAAACATTACGTTTGTTCAATATCAACGCAAAATTCTTACAATTAACTATTTATATATTTTTTTTAATAAATTTTATATGGATTTTATTTTTCCATGGAAAAATTGACACTAAGGTGGCGTTTGGATTGTTGGAATGTTACATGACATTATTAGAAAATGATAGGATTTTGATATAATAATATTTAAAAATGATAGAACCAAAAAATGAAAGGACTATAGAAAGTTTAGTTTAAGAGATTATATAATAATTGGGGTAGAGAGAGGATGATGAAAAGAGGAGGTTGGAGGAATACCAAATGCTAAATGAAATTAGATATCTCCCTTTCTTTTCAACCAAACATGATGTGTAAAGATTTTGAAATCCGAATCCTAAATTGGGGGGTGGGGGTTCAAATCCTCCAAACCAAACGCACCCTAACAGTGAAATATAACCACGTATATGAATGAAAAAATTGATATTTTTGGTCCACGTGGTTAGAAAATTTATCCGGATTCAATCTCTTAACTTTATTTATCCTAAATTTTGACATTATTCTGCTAATTTTATTCGGTTTTAGTCTCTGTGCCGTTTAACAACCGTTAACTTTATAATAATGACATTTTTACAGTTTTCAACTATTACACTTTTAGTTTCTATGGTTTTATTATTTCTCATTTATAATAGTAACATTTTTATGAGAAACTACTTGAATTACTTTTTAAAAGAAACTTGAGATTTCGGTCGAATAAAACTATTTTTTACCCTCTGAATAATTGTAAACTACAATTCTATTTAACATTAATTTCATTTAATAATAAAAGCTACAGCAACAACTACGTTAACCAAACATATTTATAAAAACGAAACACTCCAGCTCTTTTAAAAAAAATTACAACTTCCAAAAACTCCAACAACTAAACGGTAGTTAGGATAGGGCTGGGCCGAGGACTTAGAACGAAGGGAGTGGTCTCTCAGATGGGTTTTGGCCCCTGCCACGTAGGATGAGGCCGGCGGGCACACCTTCCCGCCCCCTCGGTCCCGGCTTCCTTCCCTTTTTCCACGGCTTCTCCACACCATCGACCTCTATTCTTTTTTTTATTACTCTTAACGGTCATTTGACCATTTGATTATTTAAAAAAATTCACCTAATAATTTCACTCCATAAATACTTCACTCCAATACATTAAATCCTCACACCTTTCAATTTATACACTTTCAAATTTCTCACTTTCAATCTAAATTCTCATACCCCTCTCAACTTTATATCATACTAACTTTTACAATTTTATTTTTATTATGATGGAACCGTATACGTCTTCGTCGTCATTGTCATCACCATCTTCGGAGTCGTCGGAAGACGAATATGAACGTAATCAACAAGTCCTTGCAACATTTTTACATTCCAACTCTGCGCAATTTAATCAACCTACACGAAGAATTGCAATTCAGAGAGACTGCGCAGCTGCAAATGAACATCTTGTGCGTGATTATTTTTCAGAAAATCCTCTCTATGGAGATGATATTTTCAGAAGGAGGTTCCGGATGCGCAAAGAACTATTTCTACGAATAATTAACGGTATGGAGCATGACGAGCCGTCGTTGTGGCCCGTAGAAATAACGTTAAATCTAACTATTTAGCTCAGAGAAGTAAGAGTCGAATCCGCAGTGAGTGCGTATGTAAATTAGGGTTAATTAGCTAGTTTCTTTAGTTTTTTAAAGGCGATTAAATCGTAAAATGAGTTAATTGAGTGATTTGTTTGGAATAATAATTACGTCTAAATTATAACCAAAACTAATGGCAAACAACTAACGGATTGATTTACAAGCAAATTGAAGCTAACTATTTACGGAGTCACTACGTCACAAGTTATTACCCTCTTGAATTTCATGCAACAATCACACAGAAATAATTAATTGCGCAATTAATTAATCATACATATTTTAATCAATAAATGTCAGCATAGCGCATGCAACAGTCATTACTTGTCTTAATCTCTAAACTAATGGACTCGGTACAAATAATAACACTAATATGAACTATCTTGCTTTTACCAATCAAAACATATAATCATAACAATAATCGAATGCTTATCATTTATATTACACATAGAGTATTCAAGCAACACAAATACATCAAAACATAATTGAAATTCAATAAAGTAAAACCAAGCCGTAGATCATACACAAACAACTATGGTGTTTAGCCGCTCATTGTAAGCTCTTCACCGGGCATGGTTGTAGACATCATAGTAGGCTTATGAAAATGATCCATCAACTTTCAAAGTTGCATAAATGGTCCCTAACTTAACAGTTTACGCTCGTTTTTGGTCCCTTATCGTTAGTGTACCGGTAAAAATTTTAAAATGACATTTTTACCCTTTTAAGTTTGGTCCCTCAGGTTTACAATTAATTGTATGTATGGTCCTTGATGATAAATAACTTTTGTTTTATTATTAAATTTCCTTTATTATAACTTCACATTTTTAATAATAATTTTAGTTTTTTAAATTATTATATTAATCAATTTCTATTAAATTTAAGTATATGAATACTTTAAATTTAAGTATATATTAATAGATTTTTTATTAGTTTTAAGTATATATATCGTTTATATTTGTATGTGTATTTTATATGTTAAACAAATTTATAATTGTTAAAAGTTGATTTGTTATACTCATAATAATAATATTATTGTAGTTGTTGTTGTTTCAAATTCGATTTTATTAATGTTAAATGTATAAAGGTCTTGGATTTTCAGCTAATATTTTTTTATTTGAATTTTGTAAGATTTATGTTTGGATATCGATTTCAATACTTTTGGGTATTTTCGATAAAAAAAAATATATGAGTGTTTTTTCTAAATTTATTAGATTTGTAAAGGGGTATCGACTTTACTAGCTTTGTGATTCATTTCTAAATGATTTGTGAATTGATTTCCATCTTGTTATGTTTTGGGCCATCGTTGTCAAGATTCGTGATTTTCGATGGAGTTCATAATAACACGTTGTTCTTTTCATTCGGAAAATTAAAAATCCAATTGCTTGTCATTTTTTCGTAACAAAAAAAATGAAAACCCGACTGGTTCATCACATTTAAATATATGGTGTTTGCTAGGTTGAGCAAAAGCCAAACTGAAAAAACAAAAAAAAAAAGAAAAAGAAAAAGAAAAACAAGCTCGGAAACCGAATCCT
The DNA here is from genome assembly GCA_020465985.1 of Centrapalus pauciflorus. Taxonomy (NCBI): domain Eukaryota; kingdom Viridiplantae; phylum Streptophyta; class Magnoliopsida; order Asterales; family Asteraceae; genus Centrapalus; species Centrapalus pauciflorus. Next base: position 15,773 of record JAANYP010003758.1, read on the forward strand.
TTTTAAAATTAAATTAAATTTTAAAATAAAAGTTTATAACTTATACTAATGGTGTGTTAAAATCCACTACTGATAATGGTGTTAAAACACACACACACACATAATGAATCATAAATTTAAAAATAAATCAATCAATGTCCACACACCGATAGTGTTACCACTTCTCAAGATATAAGTGTGTCTATATATATATATATATATATATATATATATATGTGTGTGTGTGTGTGTGTGTGTGTGTGTGTGTGTGTGTGTGTGTGTGTGTGTGTGTGTGTGTGCGTGTGTGTGTGTGTATATATAATGGATCGAAAAGTTCTACTCATTATGCAGTGCACTTGAAGGTAGCACCTTAAAAAAAACTAATTTTTTTCATAAACGTGTTTTAATTATAAAGATGGTATGTAAGTTTCATATACGTTCACATCTTCTAACTATTTAAAAATAATTTGAACGTACACTTAAAAAAATTTGCATGTATGTGAACGTACATTTATATGATGCATGATTTCACGCACTTAAAATATGTGAACGTACGTGAAATTTATATATCATCTTCGTAATGTGAAATTTATATATCATCTTTGTAAACGTGAAATCTTTTTAAATAGTGTATTTTTAAGAGTGGTACATTCTGGTGTGTTGTGTAATAGGTGACACTCACTTGAACCTAAATCTATATATGTATATGTGTGTGTTTTTTATAACTAACTAGTTTTAATAATTACTCATAATAATTAATATTTTTTTATATATTAATTTAAATAACTCGTGATTTTAATTAGTTAATAAATAAGTAAAAATGTATAAGAAAATGTTATAACCAAATCAAAAAAAAAATCAAAATTAATTAGTTTTTTTAAAGCAAATTAAATACATTAATTTCGTAAAAAAACAAATAATGTTAATATTAAAATATTAATATATATGCTAGGACACATTAAGCAAAATTTTAATAAATATACAAATAATAATTAAATTACATTTTTTTATACTTATAAATTTATATTAGCTAATGACATCATACTTTATCAAAATATCTAATTAAATTTGAATCCATAAGTAAAAATTGATTAGAAGGACCAAAATTAAAAGTAATTAATTAGTTGAGGGACCATAATTGAAAGGATAAATTTGTCATTTTGAAAATATTAACGGATGACTAACGAATGAGGGACCATTTTTGCAAGTAAACAGTGTTTTGAGGGACCGTTTATGCAATTTTGAAAATTGAGGGACCGGTTCTGTAATTTTGGGCAAACCACAGGGACCATTTATGTAATTTACTCTAAATAAAATGTTACTATTTAGAGGGTGTTTGGATTTGCGTTTGAAAAAATGATATAGCGTTTTGGAAACTAATAATCAGATAATAGCTGTAACAAAAAGTGCTGCAGGAAATGTGGTGTTTGGTTTAGCTTCTGCTGTTTGCTATCATAATTATCAAATAATCAGTTTTTAAAGTGTTTGGATTTGCGTTTTTACTTGTAAAATGACCAAATAATCACTTATGAAGCAAATAAGCTACAATTTTTAACTTATGAAAAAGTGTGGTAAGATTAACGCTAAACGCAAATAATCACTTATTAACGTATGCAATCCAAACACTTGAAACTAATTATTTGCGTTATTGTAACGTAATAAGCTGATAATCTGGTTTATAACGCAAAACCAAACACCCTCTTAATATATAGATTTTTGGGTAAATTAAAAATTTCGTCCCTGTGGTTTATAGCAAATTACGGATCCCGTCCCTCTATAGAAGAAATTACAAATTCGATGTCTGTGGTTAACATTTTGTTACGGATTTGGTCCTTTGACTGGTCATTTTTTTTAAAATGACCATTCTACCCTTGAGAAATATTACGAATATAGGTAATAAACTTTAATAGAATATGCAAAATAATAAAATATTATACATCACCAATTAATTATTTATAAATATAAGAAAACTATATCAAAATAATTAAAGCATACCTAACAAATTAATTACTCTATGCATTTCACCCATTTCCAATTTTGCCAATTTGCTCTCGTCGGAGCCCCAAAATAAAACGGATGATCATTCGTTTGCAGGTGTTTCACCATCATCTTCCACCTTCTTCCATCGTCCACCGCCACCCAAATCGTTCGCCTGAAGCACGTCGTTCAACGTTGGCGCCGCCGCATTCCTCCGGCCGGCTCCCTCGCCGTTTACATCGGTCCAGAACGCTGTCGTTTCGTCATTCCTACTCGTTATCTCAACCTCCCTGTCTTCGTCTCTTTACTCAACAAAGCCGAAGAAGAGTTCGGTTTCCAGACCACCGGCGGACTCGTTCTTCCCTGCGACGTCGTTTTCTTCAAAAACTTGTTGAATTGGCAAAATTGGCTTAGCCCTTTTCCCAGAGGTAAAATTAGTAAATCCAGTGTAAAGTATAGATTTCATTGCATGGTATGTAATGACTGTAGCACTCTAGTTCTGAATATGGGAATTATTGGTTTGGAAAATTAGATGTGCGAAGAAGAAACAAACCTGCAATGCAGTAACCAGAAATGGGCAGCAGATTTGGATGCTTCAGCTTTGAGAGCTCTTCAAACAAACACACAACATCATCATGACTCATCCCTCGAGCATTCTCCAACACCTTGAAAGTGAAACTCATCAATGGCTTCTCAAACATCACCACCGCCGCAGATGATGGTTCCCGGACGTCCACCACCCACGACGAACCCGACTCGGTTTCAAATGCAAACGGACCCGATCTATCAACCTTGAAAGGCTGGTGTTGGTGAACCGGCTTGGAAATCGCCCATTTGTTTCTTTTTGCCATCTTTCTCTTCTTTATTTTGGGGCTCCGACGAGAGCAAATTGGCAAAATTGGAAATGGGTGAAATGCATAGAGTAATTAATTTGTTAGGTATGCTTTAATTATTTTGATATAGTTTTCTTATATTTATAAATAATTAATTGGTGATGTATAATATTTTATTATTTTGTATATTCTATTAAAGTTTATTACCTATATTCGTAATATTTCTCAAGGGTAGAATGGTCATTTTAAAAAAAATGACCGGTCAAATTACCAAATCTGTAACAAAATGTTAACCACAGACATCGAATTTGTAATTTCTTCTATAGAGAGACGGGATCCGTAATTTGCTATAAACCACAGGGACGAAATTTGTAATTTACCCTAGATTTTTTATATTAAATATGATCATGTATAGCATTGAACATTACTATTATAACGTTGTTAAACCCTAATCGATGTATTAGAGACATTACCGTTATAAATTTATTTGATTTGATCGTAAAACCAACAAATTAAATTGATGATTAAACCTAATTAATGTCAAAATTTCAAAGTATGCTTATGAATAATTAATTAATTAATTCTAGTTCCAAACCGATTTAATAAGATATTGTTTGTAATTTTAGCATTGTAAAATCTAGAATACCAATGATAAAAACTAACTAACAATATCATTTGTCTTGCTTCTTGAATCTATATTAGCTTTTCAATTTCACTATTCGATACCGGTTTAGTTGTGTTTCATTATTTAAAATGTTTGAAAAATATTTTTATTCATTTGTTTTTATATTTATTTTTATAATAATATTTTAGACCACGCAGTAACGTGCAAGCATTCGATAACTCAATTATTGAAATGTGAAAGATCTGAAATTTCGAATATAAGGCTGGTGGGTGTACACAAGCCGCTTGGTAGCGGCCTTGCCACCTCGGAGTGAACCCCGACGACTACACCGCCCCCCCTCGGCGGCCCCGCGAAAATAGCTCCCCGCCCGGCTTCCCCTCCCCGCTCCACCCCGCCTTCTCCCTTCTCATTTTCTTTGTCATTTGACCGTTCCTCTCCAAACGGTCAAATGACCGTTGATAATTAAAAAAAAAATTTTAACCTAAAATTTTTACCCTATAAATATTTCACTCCAATACATTAAATCCTCACATCTTTCAATCTATACACTTTCAAAATTCTCTCTTTCAATCTTAATTTTCATAACTTTATATTTTACTATCATTCACAATTTTATTTTTATTGTGATGGAAGTCGACGAATGTGAACCGTATACGTCTTCGTCGTCACACTCATCAGTCGAAGAGTCGTCGGAAGAAGAATATCAACATTATCAACAAGTCTTTGCAGCAATTTTAAATTTCAGCTCTGCGCAAATTAATCAACCTAGACGAAGAATTGCAATTCGGAGAGACCGAGCTGCTGCAAATGAACGTCTAATGCGTAATTATTTTACTGAAAATCCTCTCTATGGAGATGATATTTTCAGAAGGAAGTTCCGGATGCGCAAAGAACTATTCCTACGAATAGTTTACGATATGGAGCAACATTTTGAATTTTTTACCTTGCGATGGGATGCTCGAGGTAGAAGGGGATTTACTAGTGTTACAAAAATGCACATCTGCTATTCGGCAACTCGCATATGCCATGGTGCCTGATTCGATTGACGACTCTCTTTTTATGTCTGAAAGAACTTCGCGTGAAAGCTTGCAAGAATTCTGTAAGGGAATTATTCAGCTACACAGACGAAAATATTTGCGTAGACCGACTGAATCTGATGTTCATCATTTGTACGCGTTCCATGAAGCAAAACATGGATTTCGTGGAATGCTTGGCAGCATCGACTGTACACATTGGGCATGGAGAAATTGCCCTAAAGAATGGCGAGGACAATATATGCGAGGCGATCACCAATATCCGACAATTATGTTGGAAGCGGTTGCACCACAAGATTTATGGATTTGACACGCATTTTTTGGCGTCGCGGGTTCCAACAACGACATCAATGTGGTTAATCAATCACCAATATTCAACGACGTTTTAAATGGGATCGCATCGGTTGTTCCTTTTGTTATTAACGGAACACAATACAAACATGGGTACTATCTAACCGACAGGATATATCCCGAGTGGGTGACTTTTGTGAAAGCTTTTTCGTGTCCAACCGATGACAAACGAAAAAAATTCAAGGCAGCACAAGAGTCGACAAGAAAGGACATCGAACGAGCTTTTGGTGTACTCAAATCTCGTTTTGCTATAATAAACAACCCCGCACGACCATGGCACCCAAATAAAATTAGAAACATCATGTATGCTTGTGTCATATTACACAATATGATCTTAGAAGACGAAGGGTTCGCGATATGTTCATTTCAAGAAACCGAGCTTCCATCCAATCAACATTCCACTTCCAATGAAGTATATCAAAATACGTTATTGGAAATTCGTAATCGGGAAACACACGATAACCTTCGCTCAGATCTTGTGGAACATATTGCAGTTGCCCAAATACCAAATTTAGACGGCTAGTATGTATTTTTTTTATTTTAATTGGGTAATTTTTAATGTTTAGTTTATTTAATAGTTTTTAAATATTTATGAAATTAATTATTTTAGTTCTAATAATTGTTTTGTTAGTTAAAATGAATTTATTTATAAAAAATTAAAAAAGATGGAAAGGTATAGAAAGATGAGTATTTACACCTTAGAAAGATGGAATGTGGGAAAAGGTGGAGAGAGAAAAGCTGATGTGGCACTGATGTGTACAGAATGGTGGGTTTGGAAAAGATGACCACACCCACCACTCTAAGGCGATGATGTGTCATGTGTTGGATTGCGTTTTTGATTTGTTTCCTAATTTATGCAACTCAATTAATTAGCCAAATTAATTATATTAATAAATAATTTAATTAATAGTTTTCTTGATGAAGTATCTTACAACTAAAACCTATATTTATATCATGTATATTAATAAAAAACATTTATTATCAACATGTCGTCATAATATTACAATATAATTTTTTCACCTCCATTTTTTATTTTTAAATTAACCAATATGAAGGCACACATTCATGTTTTCAAAGGCTTATTCTGTTTATTCTCATATCATCATTTTAAATTGTATATTTTATATATTCAATAATTGTTGTTAAATCAAATTAATATTATTTCATAATTAATATATTTTTTGTATCTTTATAATAATAGTTTTAATAGTTATATATATTTAAGATAATAATTATTCGTAAAATATACTCATGTAATACATGAGTTAATAGACTAGTTGCATACTAAATCTAAAATAAAAATAAAAATTACTTTCAAGACCATTATGTAAAAACCTAGGCCCAAAATTTTCTCATGTGCTCAACACGTGCCCATTAAATCTTCCCATCCGCGGCTCGCTTATCAACCAATAAAATCCATCAGTTATGCCCCACGCGGATCGCTATCGTACGGCACTCAGCGTCTCTCGTTTCCACTAATCGAACGGTTAAAAATACACCTTACACAAAACACAATCTCTTCTCAGCTATATATATATACACAAATCGGGTCAACAACAAATCATAAACACTACAAAAGAAAAAGAATTTGAATCCATATCTGAGAGAGAAAGATGTCTGGGAGAGGCAAAGGAGGAAAGGGTTTGGGAAAGGGAGGAGCTAAGCGTCATCGGAAAGTTCTCCGGGATAACATCCAAGGCATTACCAAACCGGCAATCCGGCGTTTGGCCAGACGTGGCGGTGTTAAGCGTATTAGCGGCCTTATCTATGAGGAGACTCGCGGTGTTCTTAAGATCTTTCTAGAAAATGTCATTCGTGATGCTGTGACATACACCGAGCATGCTCGCCGGAAAACCGTCACCGCCATGGATGTCGTCTATGCTTTGAAGCGCCAGGGACGTACTCTATACGGTTTCGGTGGTTAGGATTTTTACCAGTTTAGGAATTACATGTGTTTTGTGCGAAGAATTAGATCTGTATGGTTTAGCTTTAATCATGACTTGTTGATGTTTTGTGAATGTATGATATTCAGTGCAATCGAATCTCTCATCCGATTTTAGAATCTATTGTTTTATCCAAATCAATGTTCAACTTTGCTATTTTCTTCTATATTTAGGTTAAAAATCAACATTTGTTCTTGCGGATCTAATGTGTGTTTCACATCTTTATTTGGTTTCTATTTCTTGTAGTATTGGATTCTTCGAGTGAATGTGATTTAAATTACTTCTTTTTGGTTTCATTTTCCCCAAATCCAAATGCCAGAACTGTCTTTGAATTGGTTTTGTCAATCCAGATTTGCTAGATTAGGTCCAATATGTTCATTTCTATATTTTGTTAGAGGGAAGGGAGTTCCTATCTTCCCCAAAACCATCCTTCTGTACACGTCACATCAGCTTTTCTCTCTCCACCTTTTCCCATCTTTCTAAGGTGGAAACCCACCTTTCTTAACCTTTCCATCTTTCTTAATTTTTGTAACATTTTAATTAAGAAAACAATTATTAAATATAAAATAATTAATTTCATAAATATTTAAAAAACTATTACATAATAAAATTACGAAACTAAAAAATAAAAACTTACGAAACTAAAAATTAAAAAAAAGGACATAATCTAAAAAAATTATAGTCGCCATCCCCAACGCTCCGCAATTCTTTGTTTGCGGGCCAATACGGCTTCCAAAGCGTTACCTTGCAGATGGTCGTGTGGCCGAATGAAAAATTCCAAGTCACGTTAGTGTTGTTGTTCAATCAGTGACGCAATGTACGCATTATATTTTTTCTCTTTCAACTCCAATTCTTTTTCTTGTTTTGATTTTTTTAATTCTTCAAGTCGTGCTCGGTGACGTCTTTTATCTTCAAGATCTTGCTCGTGACATGATGAAATCCTTTCGAATTTTGATTGCATCTCTGGGTCGACTGATGTTGATGCTGGTTTTTTCCCCTTGCGGCGTGGTCGTTCAAGCTGCTCAAGATCCGCGTCGCCCTCGTCATCTTCGTCAATGTCGAGACCTAAAAATGCCGCATCAGAAGACGGTGTTCCGATCGTGTGAGATTCGGAAGTTTTGGACCGCTTTCTTTGCGGCTCAACAAAATCATCCATTTGTGGAACGGGGTTCCACTTTGGATGACGTCGAAGCACCTCCCAAGCCGATTGGTGTGGAAACGGCTTACCTTTATTAAGGGCCTTGTATTGTTCTTGGGTGTTGGTGAAAACGTCGTAATCGTTTTCCCCGCTCCGTCACTGCATCGCATTGTTGTTAAACATGCCGCCAAATTTTGTACAATTGCGGTTCATGTCTTTCCACTTTGAATTAAGTTGGTGGGTGGTGCGGCTAGTTCCACCAACTCGGTTATCAAAATTTTGGAGGATTCGTCCCCAAAAATTTGAACGTTTTTGATTATTTCCGGTAGTTGGATCTTCGGAAATATCGATCCAGGCTTCCGCCAAAGCCTTTTCTTCCATGGAGGTCCACATTTTCGCTTTCATTGGACCCTTTCGTGTAGACCCGGTTGCCGCGGTGTTTACCGGAATCGTCTCCTCGTCGGAATCGTCGGGTTGAGTTTCGGGTACCGTCTCCTCGTCGTCCTCGTCTCTAGATGCGGGGTCCCGATAAGCATATGGTTCGAAACCCTCGTGAAATTCTCGCGAGGAATATTGCGGATTGGGTGGGGATTGTTGGGAATATTGTGGATTGGGTGGGGATGGTTGGTAATATTGTGGATTGGGTGGGGATGGTTGGTAATATTGTGGATTGGGGGGTGGTTGGTAATATTGTGGATTGGGGGGTGAAAAGTGTGGCACGTATGGTGCCGAGTTATCCGTAAAATTTTGCGGTGGGCGGAAAGAAGGGTTTGATTGAGAAGCCGGTTGTTTGCCGCGTTTTCGACTTGCGGCGGGTTGTTTGCCGGTGTTTCGATCCATGACTTTAAAAAATATAGAGATTGAGAGAAATGGGAAAGAGTGTGTAAGAGATGATGAAAATGGTGAAGGTGGTGAAAATGGATGTGTTGTGAAGATATATTTATAGGGAAAAATATTTAATAAAATTTTTTTTTTTTTATTTTAAACGGTCAAAAGACCGTTGGAGGAGGTAAAAGACAAGAAATGGGAGCGGGGTGCAGCGGGGACCTGTAGCCGGGCCGGGGTTCGAATTGCGCGTGGCCGGGGGGTGGGGGTGGTGTTCCCGGCGGCTCTTTCTTACGTGGCCGAAGCCGCTCGCTTGCGGGGTGACCACTCCCCACACTGTTAAGGGTTGAAATTTGTTTTTAGGATTCTGAATGTTAAGAGAAGTGATGTGAATTAAAATTGAATTTCGAAAGCGTTTTTTGTTGAAGCTTGAGTGTTTATGTAGCTGTATTTTTTTTGATTATAATAATTTCTTCAAGCTCGATGAAGAAGCTTACGTTGTTGAGGTTGAAAGTTGAAACATAGACGGCTGTATTAGTATTAGTATTGGGAATTGAGAATAGTGAGTCTTGGCCTCTTGGGTTTGAGAATTTATTATTATCCGGTCCAGTCCTTGAAAGAAGCAAAGAAAGGGGCCGAAGCGCAGGAGATGACGAGACGCATCACGCAAACATCCATGGATGCGAACTAGACTAGTCTCTGGTGCGATGCTTAGATTTACGAGTTCCAAAGTTTGTATGGAAGATTTCTATTTGCGAACTCTTAGATTGCCGTTCGTATGGAAGATTGCGAAGGAACACACATACTATTCAATTATTCATGTAAGTATTCCGTATTTCAGTTGCACTTGTTCCGTTGTTCACTAATGGCACTGCCTACTTCCAAATCGCTATTTGTTCCTAATATGTCTTGTAATTAGTTAACCTAAACCGAATGATTTTTTTTCTTTCTTCGGTTAACCAAACCTAAAATTATAGAAATATCGATTCGGTTAACCTTTAAATTGTAACGATTTTTCGGTTTGAACGCCATAATAGTGTGCCCCCCACCCCAAACACGCCAAGCAAACGACATGGCTCCGTATCCTCCACCATTATAAATTTCAAAAATTTACGGTGGAAATGGTCACAATATATCAATATTTGTAAACAAAAACATGATGCAATTTAGAGAGGACATGGTCCGATTGAAATTATTTTTTGCATTTGGCAACATATTTGTTGAGTTGCATATTATTTTCTTAAAAACGAAGGGAAAAGAAGATTGATTTCATATATAAGATGCCGTCTTCATATAGACATAGAACTCATATTTTTTAGATATTATTTCTGTTTTCAGATAAACATAATTAAATTTTAGCAGTAACTATTATTTACCGGTATTCACTAACTTTTAGTTAAAAATATCAATTTCTTAACTTGTCTAATAACTCTGCACATCCCTTTACAGTTTCTTTCCAAAACTTAATAAATCAGATTGTAGTAGCCAAAGTTTGAAACTAAGAGGTTGAATGTTGTTTGTTTTTTCATCTTTTCTCTTTTTTGCCTCTACTATCTGATTCGGTCAGATATAAGAGGTTGAATGTTGTTTGTTTTTCTTACTCCAATCAAACATCACCATGGTCTGTTTCAATCAGATTTTAAATATGTCTTTTGTCTTTTGATAAATTATATGTAATAAGACACTTTATTAAATTAAAAAACAAACAATCTAGTCTAAACAGATATTAGACATTTTTTAATATCTTATCAAACAGAAGGTAAAAAGTGTTTAGACGTCTAAACTCTTAAAAAAACAAACGGAGCAACTTTCGTACCTCACTTTTCTTTCCTAAACTTAAAAAATCCACTCCAACCATGATAATTGACCCTTCATGCAAGTTGTTTCATGAATTATGCTAACTATTTACGATCTAAAAATCTAAACTTAGCCTCCAAAATGACAAATATTTCGGATTTGTATTTAAAAATTTAATGGTTCTAATATAAACACGAAAGAAATTGTATAAAGATAACAATAATACAAAGCTAATGAAGAAGCCAAGTACAGATTTTGCAAAATTAAACATCATAAGAGTATGTAACTGTAGAAACCATTGATATGATTAGCGTTTGTTCACATTTTTAATTGACCAGCTCAATTATGCAGAAAACGTCACAATACCTTCATATCAAGTCCATCATCAGTGCTAAAACTCATTATATGAATTTTATATCGAGTGATCCACCTATGTATTTTGTGAATTTTTTTAGCTTCATGAATAAGGCAACTACACTGTAACTTCCATGAAGAAGACTTGCCAATAAAAAATGGGTCAAATGAGGATATTAACATAGATCATGCATGTAAATAGATTTGTCAATTAATAACTTTGCACTTTGCTACAATCCATATAATTAATTAGTGTATATGTACTTCACATTGTATGATATGAAAAGAATTAGAATAACACCCCATCTATGGATGGGAAAATATAATAAATTAGAATAACACCCCATATCCTAAAGAAAACGAGAACAAGAGTTTTATGAAAATATGTTCATTTCCAAAATTTATAATTAAATATTGAAAACACTTTTAACATATATTCAGTCATTTTCACATTAATGAAAACAAGGTGTTTTCAAAGATGTTCATATGCCACCGATTTCATTTCCAAAACAATGACAAGTGAATATATTTTTTGATTTTCATGAATTCGAAAACTGAAAACTACAATTACTCTATGAATGCGTTTTCAGAATTCTCAATTGTTTTTTGAAAAAACTAAATCTAGAAACATCTTCTTGAAAACTGAAATTGAAAACAAATGAAAAATTTTCGTCTAAGTGAAAAAGTTTCCTAGAAATATGAGAAAAGAATATCAAATACATCAAATGTGACTATTCTATACATAAATGCATTAATTTTTCACCAAAATCAAATTTACTATCAAGTGATCTCTAATAATGTATAATTGTGCACCTAATCCTCTAAAAATACTTAGAAGCTAGTTAAAAGCGTCAACTACGCCCGAATGGCCAAAATATATAACGACAGAACAAACTCTAGTACAATCTCGATTCGTAGAAATGACAACAAAAAACAGTTACATGATGCTTGCTTATTTCCATAAAGCATTTAAGTGAGAGCAACCAAACTAAGCACCAAAATGCTTGCTTTATCAAGTAGATTGAATATCAACTGATCAAGATGGCAGAAAAATTACTGGAAATGGAGTGACCTTTTGCGTTTGCATTTGCAAAACTACAATCAAAATCCACAACAAACCTACATTAATGATGTTTTTGACACATAAAAACTCAAGCCATAAAATAGAAAAACTTGCAGAATCTATTCACACACAAAAAATGAAAAGAAACAAACGATTTATAACTTTTAATCCAGAACCCACAGAAACTGGACTAACCATGAGTCGAATAATGATATTGAATAATTGAAGGTATGAAAATAAAGGACGTGGAAACTTACATTGATTAGAGAGAACCATAACAGAGCAAAACATTCAAGAGAATATTGCACTTGGATCCTAAAATTAAGCATCAAAGACCTTTGCAACTGTATCCTGAGATCAGTATTTAAATTCACTAAGAATATTGATAGAATGTTGAGTTTTAGCTAAATAATAGAGGTGTTGTCAGATTAAGGTCAAATTTAGAACTGCAAATATTAAAACACATAACAGAGAGAAAGATCCAACAAAAATGTGCGGCATACACTCCTTGCCGATGTTTCTTATCTCACAAGTTTTTGCCTTCTCAAAAGCTCGATGCGTGAAGAAAGTTCAGCACATTTTCTTTTGGTTTCTGCAATCTGTTTCTCCAAATCCTCTGCCTGTTTCCATTCAACAATCAATACACAAACATCGTAAATTTTAAAATTAACATAAACTGATCAAGTAGGAAAAAAATCAGCAAACACTCATGGTTTCAAATCTAGGAGGAGGCCAAATAGTGGGAACACCATTGTTGTAAATGGTTCTGCCATGCCTGTCCATCTGCGAACCACTAAAATCAGGGATTGGATTAGCAGCAGGACCATAAATGGTTTGATCAAGCCTTTCGAAACACATAGGCTAAAAATTCGTCAAATTTACGCACATCGTTGGGGGCCTTTCCCCCCGCTTCAATATATGTAGATCCGCCCATGGGCATAACAGAATTCTTCGTCATTTTGCGCAAGCAGATCACCTAAGTCCGCCGCCTACTTCCCCTACATTGTCGTACCTCTTCCTAAGTCGATAGGTAACTACAGATAGTTGTTCTTTAAATAAAAATGTAATAATTAACTCACCATAGTATTGAATTAATGGTTGAACTCCCCATTTTTGTGAAACATGGCAATCTTCCAAACAGAAATCTGTCAAGAAATGGTTATCAATTAGTGGTAGTTAGATTATATAAAAACCAAGTGTAATTCGTAGAACAAAATAAACAATCTGAATGTGGTAGTTCCACTTCTTAGAGGGTGTTTGGATTTGCGTTTGAAAAAGTGTTGTAGCGTTTTGGAAACTAATAATCAGATAATTGTTGTAACAAAAAGCGCTGCAGGAAATGTAGTGTTTGGTTTAGCTTCTGCTGTTTGATATCATAATTATCAAATAATCAGTTTTTAAAGTATTTGGATTTGCATTTTTACTTGTAAAATGATCAAATAATCACTTATTAAGCAAATAAGCTAGAATTTTTAACTTATGAAAAAGTGTGGTAGGACAAACGCTAAACGCAAATAATCACTTATAATTTGCGTTATTGTAACGTAATAAGCTAATAATCACATTTATAATGCAAAACCAAACACCCTCTTCCTAATCAACAACCTAAACTAAAAGAAATTTGTCACGTATGAGAATATTGGTTTCACCTATTGCGGTTACTCTGAAATTTTACACTCTAATTCTGTAGAACTACACTCCAATCTATATGTGCAAAACTAATATGTAAGAATTTCAATCTAAATCCTAAAAGTGGTAGTTCCTCCGTCTTAATAATCAACAACCACTGAACTTAAAAAAGTTGTCGTATATGAGTATATTGGTTTCACTTGTTATGATTACTTTGAAAATTTTGACTCAAATCCATATGTGCACTTCAGGGAACATGGTCCCAACTTGAGGATCAAATACTAGCAATTCAGTAGGATATAAAAGTCATTATTAACATCAAATAAAGCATCAAAGAGTTGATAACATGCGAAAAATAAACTCTAATAAGATGTGTATCACAACCAAAGTATGGAACCTTTCATTAGCAGCTCATGCCTAATTCACTCGATATCAGCTCACGCCTAATTCACTCGATAGCAGCTCAAACCTTGCAACATTAACCCAAGTCAAAGACAAAAAAAAAACTATGAAACTATGCATCCATAAACAAGAATAAGAACAATTGCAACTCAAAACTTGAATACTTGCATCCACCATAAACAATTGTATAAAAGATACCCAAAACCACATCATTTAAACACCAAAAACTACAATGTTACAGAAATAACCATAAAAGTATCATTTAAGCACCCAAACCTCAATTAGTAGAAGCTTCAACACTGATATTGATGCACCATATGGCAGCACAAATCACAATATTCCAATATATTAGAATCACATGAACCTCGAAAAACAAAACATAATCTTTTAATCGAATGTGAACCTCAAACTCAAACAAGAACAACAATAGAAACAAGTTGGAAATATTATCTAACCAGAGAAAAAATCAAAAAAGAAATAAGTATATCAGAAGCTTCTTCGATGGCTAGAAGGCTAAAGAGATCTTCGACCGCTTCGATGGCTCTAACCAGAAATGAAAATCATATTTGGGTTCTTCAAAAGGAGTGGTTCTGTGGCCGGTGATCTTCGACTAATGATGCTCTTCGGCGGCTATATAGCAAATCTTCACTTTTAAGGCCATGTTTGGCAGAGAGATCCATATACCAGTCATGAGCCATAGCGAAACCTAGAGAGGCGCAGGGCAGGATCCAAGAGCTTAGAAAGGGTCAGGAAAGGAGCAGAGAAGGGGTTGGCAGGGAGCTTTTTAAGAGCTTTTAGGATCTTTTAGGAGCTTTTGTTTTTAAAAAGTTCTACTAAAAACTAAAAGTCTCGTTTGGAAGGAAAACATAGAGCTTTCATTTTCTAAAAAAAAGCTCTTTTATAAAAAGCTAGTAGAAGTAGCTTTTCAAAAGTTCTAGAGTTTTGGTCAAATATAATTACTTTTTTACCTTCCTACTAATCATAAACTACCACATTTAATTAATATTAATAACCTTTTACGTAATTTAATACTAAAAACTACAGCTACAACTGCTTTTACCAAACACATTTATAAAACTAAAAGCTCCAGCTCTTTTAAAAAGTTTCAGCTCTCAAAAGCTTCAGCTACTAAAAGCTCTACACAGCTAGTTTTGCCAAACATACCTTAATTGTCTAGATCTGGTAGGGACAAAATAGTAGGCATGGCAATGAGGCGGGGCGAGGATCACAGTTCCCATCCCCATCCCCGCTTCTTAATCCTCTCCCCCATCCCCGGCCCCATCCCCGTCGTGGAATGAGTTTCTATCTCCATCTCCGTCCCAATCGGGGATCGGGTTTTTCAAGTTCTTAAAAGATTATTAAGTTTAAACTATAAATAGTAATTTAATAGAAAAATTTATGTAAATAAACTTTAAAACAAATCAACTCAAATATATTTGAGTTATTTACATATATAATTTATAATTTATAATGAAACTAAAACAAAGAAATGTTTGCAAAATGGGTTCAATTTTTATAACCTTTTTTTTTTTTTTTTGCATTAAAGACATTGTGTATTACATGGTTGTACCTTGTGCATTGTAACTTGCAAAAATCTAAATGCTTTATTAGTAGTACTACACACACACACACACACACATAGGGAGTGGATCAAATGAGGACCGTCCATAAAAATGAAGACGGTAAGATTCAATAAAATTGAGACATGTCATCAATATTAATCCACATCATCAAGGTATTTTGGACATTTATAAATTTAATTTAAATTATAAAATAAAAAAAGAATTAATTCACTCTCTTCAATTTCTATATTTACATCCTTAAATCTCTCCCTCCCACTCTACTATAATTATTCACATTACAAAACAAAATGTTTCTCTCTCTCATGGTGCCACATACCACCATCTTTTCCGGCGGTATTCTACCCCTTCCACTCTTTCACTGTCACCGCCACTGTACTAGCACCGTCAATGATGTGAATTGTGTATCGTCGCCGCCGTGAATCGCTTGCTTGAACCGTGAACCAACGCTCGCCTCCTCCTCCTCTTTTTCTCGAACCGTGAATCGCCGTGAACCCTCTGCCTTCGTGAACCAAGTACCTTCGCCACTATGAATCGCTTGCTTGAACCGTGAACCGCTTCTCGCCTCCTCCTCACTTGTTTGAACTGTGAACCGTCGTGAACAACTCAAGTCCAAACCATCCGCATTCGTGAATCACAGTGACGTCGTGAATCATTGTAGGTGTTATGAATCACGGTGGACAATCGAACCGATTCACAATAAGTGATGTCATCGAAATCGGTGTTGTGAACCATAAGTTGTGTTGTCGAAATCGGTGGTGTCATGAATCACGAAGACATTGTGAATCGTTGTAGGTGTACAAATCACTATGAAAAATTACACAAATGGTCCCTGAAATATAGAAAGATAAAAATGCCCCTGACTCTAACGGCTCAAGTTAACGTCGTTAGTTTCAGGGACCAAAATGTGACAACAATTTAATTTTAGGGACTTGTGTAATAAAATTCTTTCAGAGACTAAAACCATAATTTCATATAAACCATAGGGACTATTTGTGTAATTTAGTCTAAATATAATGTTTGGGTTTGCTTGTTAGTTTTTAAGCAATAACATATAAGTTGATATTTAGGTGGTGAAAGGAAGTTTTGTGGTAAAGGAGTAGTTTAAGAATAGGAGTATGACAGTTTGCCGTTAAAAAAAAAAATAGTTTTTTAATGTTTGGATTTGATCCAAATTAATTGATAAAATGACCAAAATGGACATTTTATATTTTATAATCAAATAAATAAAGACATGCAATTGTGGATATATTGATAGAAGAGAGAAAAAATATCAGCGTATTTCAAAAAACATATAGAAAGATGTTTTTATTTAAAACCATGATTTAAAAGGTGAAATAACAAATAAATGTTTATCACTCAAATTTATCCAAACATCTATTTTAACTTTTTAATAATTGAAATGCAAGATTACTTAAGTGTAAGATCTAAAAACACATTACAATAGTAGTAACCCAATATCAAGTCATTAATTAAGGCATTGTTTGTTTTTCATTCAGACCCTTTTAAGTCTAAATTTCAGATCTGGAATGAATTAAGACTGTTTGTTTAGTTTCAGAGTTAAGAGGTTCAAACCTCTGAATTTACCTCTTAATTTTAAGAGGAATGTTTGGGTCTGAAAAAAATTAAGAGGTTCCTTTTTTTGTTTTTAGTTTACAAACCCTAAAACTATTTATTATATTAGTTATTATAATTTTAATTATCTTTTTTTGAGGTGTTGATTAAATTATAAGTTCAGTTAATTCTAATTTAAAAATATTTGTCATATTAATTATTATAATTTTATTTTATTTTTATAAATAAATCAATTATAATATATAATTAAAGATTTAATATTTTAAAGTAATATTTTTCAGATGTTTTATATTATGAAACAAACAATCTTAAAACCACCTCTTAATTTCAGATTTCAGATCTTAAGACCACCTCTTAACTTCAGATATGGTTTTCAGACTTCAGACATTTAACCTCTTAAAAAATAAATAACACCTAAGTGTAATGTTACTCATAACATAATAAATCTAGCTAGTATGAGACAAACACCATTCCTCAATTGATTACTCATATATGAAGTTTAAGGCTGTTCCATTGATTTTTGGGGTCTCGGACGAAAACGTATAAGAGGGTCCTATACATAAATACGTACATAAATATGCATACGCGCATGCGCACAAACACACATACATGTGTGTGTACAAACATAATTTTTATTTTCTTTCCGTCCATAAGTTAAAAATATCAATCATATATTATATACATTGAAAATTATGAAATTAAGGCCCCTTTTGGGCGCCCTCAGGGCCGACCTTGTTGAAGTTCTTCCTCTATTAACCAAATCAATGAAATGTTGTTTGTCCAAAACCAAAATCTAAATGGGTTCTTAACATTTACTTATCAAATACGGAGCATACCAAAATCATTCGATGTGTTATTCAGTCAACCACTCAGCCTCTGCATGCAAAATAAAAAACGAATTTAGGTTTGAACATTATAAATTGAGCATAAATCATGTTTGAAACACATGAAAACAGTTAGTATTGAACTAAATTGATTATCTCTTTTGTTATTTAAGGGATGTTTGATTTGATATTTAAGAGAGTTTATTAGATTATTACGTTAGAATGTTTGGATTGACTTTTAATTCATTATCTATACGTACTGTGATTTTCCCCACAGCTCCAAATTGGAGCATCAAGTTACCACTCTTTCTCTCATTTACAGATTTACGATAATATCTCTTTTGATTCTTACCAAATATACCTTTTAATACCTCTTTTCTTACAACATCGTCACATAGCTTTCAATACATTCGTTCTCACAACCCCATCTGATGCAGCGTAGCAAATGGAAATATAGACTATTCTGTTGATTCAAAGAATTCCAGAACAATCTCTACCAAAAGTTTGTTGATTCCATGGAATGCCAAACGATTAGGCTTCAAACAACCGATTAGAACTCGGAAATTTGGAAAAAAGAGAAAATTTCTTAATTCATAAACTGTCTTCATACATAAGTTCAACACACCTTAAAAAGAAACAGGAAACTTAAAACGGGTCAAATAACCCAGCGGGTCGACCCAGGAAACAAAAATAAAAACTCAAATAACCGATAAAATTCATAAAAAAACCCATAACTCTCATTACAGGTCGAATTGGGGCCGAACAGTTGGGCTTAGCGGTTTGTCACTGCGTGGAGCTCGAGCCAACGGTCGTCTGGACACCTGATTCGCCCCAAACGGAGACCCGAGTCAAAAGTTAGGGCCGTTTCCGTTTAGCCCCTTTTATTACGGGCCCAATCTTGGACCTCCAGAAACAGAATGACCCGATCCTCTATACTTGGGCCTGCATCACCATCATAGCAACACCATTTATATCTTGTGTAGAGCTATAGCATCTAGTTCAAGGACATGCGACAACCAACCAGCCATGGTCACCCGTGAATCCACAATGACAGATCGATGTGGAACAAGAGTAGGGATGGTGATGGAGAAATTTGGGAGATAGAACTTTAGTGTGAGTTTGATCGTCTGAATGAGCATATTTGCACGCTTCGATTAGAAGAATTTTGATCTTGTTCACGTCATATGCATAAGCACATGTTTAGCCTCAAGAGTCTGTATCGTGTTCACATCATATGCATAAATCATGCTCTTCCTCTAAGTTTGTCAAAATAGTGTCAATATTTACAAACCAAAAAACAATGTTTAATCTATGTTCATATGTCCAAATATGTCTGCCATATATGTCTCTTAAAACCTGATTAATTATAACAATGTAGTGCTTATGTAAGCATTCCAACACGGAATAATCAAAAGATACTCGTCGTAAACCACGATAACTAATTGATTCGATAAACCAATTTATAATCTTTTAAATATATTGAAATTCTTTTATAAATGTTTTTCATAACCCTAAAACCCAACACAACGAACTAACATGAAAATACATTCATTTGGATCCTTTACAACTCTTGAAGAAACCATCAACTTTTAAAAAAAACCAAAAAGAAAACAATAAATTGAAATGTTTTTAACAAAAAAATAATATAAAGGGGTGAAACAAAAAAAAAAAAAAAACATGAATGCATATTGATTTTTTTTATAAATATTAGATCAATTTTTTTATTTAATGCATTAAAACTAGAATTTATAGATCTCAGTTTTTTTTGGTAAAAAGGGTTTTTTTTAAAGATTGTTTGTAGACATGGGTTTGTTTTATTTTCATTTGTAAAAATGGGTCACTTTGATTTTTGGCTCTACCAAAAGTCGAAACTCACAAAAGCTTATGTACATTTTTACCATTTTTACTTTTTAGCCCATGTGTCCTGGATTTTTAATTTTTTCCCCCTTTTTTCCGTAAAATATTTCTTTACCAATAAAACTTTTTCTAATATTGACTTCTTGTTATTTTTTTGAACAATAAAAGGTAGAACTAACCGGAAGTTTCGGTAATGTCATCACCCTCGCCTAGAACACCCGAATATATTAGAAACATAATAAAACAGCAGTTACAGCTAGCGAACTAGCACATAAACAAGAAATACAAATGTCAAAAGAACGAGGAAGGACACACCACCCACAACGACATAATTAACGATTTATAATTCGCCCTAAACTTTAACTAAGAGAAACGCATGAAGCTCATCCTTTATCACCGAAGCAGAGACTTTTTCATTGTTAAATATTACTGAGTTTCTAGCTTTACCAATCCACCTATTACTGTCTCTAGAATCTGCCTTCTTTTATTCGATTTTCAGACTTGCGTATCAACTCAATTAACTGCTTCAAAGATTGATGTTGAACAACTGATATCCATTTCCATAATTCCTTACTAAGTGAACATTTATAAAATAAGTGTTCATCGGTTTCCTCCTCATTTCCACAAATTGGACACATTAAAGATCCAGAAATTATCTTCCTAGCAGCCAAGTTCATCCTCGTGGAAATTCTTCCTAACATAACTCTCCAAAGAAAGCACTTGATTGAAGCAGGGAGCCAACGATTCCAAAAGCTATTACAACTTGAAGTTGTTGATAAAGTACCTTCAAGCGTTACTCTAAGTGAACTTACCGAAAAAAATACCAGATGGATCTCCATTCCATATCCAAGTATCTTTACCAGCTTGCAAGACTACATCTTTTAGCATACTTTCCAGCTTTAAGATTTCAACTACCAAGCTTCTTGCAACCCCATTATTTGACCAATTCCAACTATAGCTTATATTACGCCATTATTTTGAACAAGCCTCCGATTCACCAAACAAGATTTTTCAGATTCTAAGTCATACAATGAAGGAGGGAATGAAATATCAAGTGAACAACACCCAATCCATCTATTAGTCCAGAACTTCACGACACTACCATCTCTTACTTTCTAAGAAAATAGATCATCAAGATGCATGTTAAAAAAGGAAAGAGACATGCCTGCTTTAACTATATTCAGCCACAGACCAGCACCACTTTTCTTTGCCATGGAGTTGGCATTCTTCCCATCAACATTATGAATTGCTTTAATGACTTTAACCCAAAGTGCTTCATCTTCAATATTGAATCTCCACCATCATTTGATTAATAATGACAGATTAGCAGCCTCAATGAGCCTAAACCCAACCCACCAAGCTTTTTTTTGGAGCACTCACTTTATTCCAATCCACCCATTTTAGTTTGGAGTTCCCAGGAGCAGTACTACCCCAAATGAATTTCCTTCCGATCTTGTCCAGGGAGTCGATAATTTTCTGAGGAGCTTTATAAATTGACATGAAGTAAAGTGGTAGACTGTTAAGAATGACTTTGCAAAGTGTGACCCTACCTCCAAATGAAATGTTTTTTGCTTTCCAACTTGACAACTTTTTCCCCATTTTGTCCCAAAATCTTGCATTAGACATATTTGCTCCAATCGTGATACCAAGGTAATTAAAAAGTATCCATTCCACATTTCAAAGTAGAAGTGATACTGCTCACTTCCCCCCAGTGGCAGATGTAGTATATTAATATGGGTGTCGAGTCGAACTCGACATCGATAAAATTTTATAAAAACTGAGTTACGTATATATCAAAATGATTGAGTGACACCTACGAAAATTTTATAAAAGTATTATTTAAATATCTAATTTATATGTTGACTTCGTTACCCAAACTTATTAAAATATTACTATGTTTAATCATAAAAACTTATAAGAAAAAAAGAAGCTCAATAGAAATAAAAATGATAAGAGACAAGATTCAAGAAACCAACCCAAAAGATTAAAAAAAGTAGTCCAAACCTTGTTGAAGACACTGGTTCAATTGGTTGAAAAACCCCTAATTGATATTATCGCTTCTCATCGGTTATGGAAGTACTTAAATATGTTAAAAAAAACCCTGACTGTGTGATTCTTTTCGGGACATTGATGCATCAAAGTTATTAAGATTGACAGATATGTATCCGAATGATTTTAATTATGATGAGAATGTTAATCTTGTGCGTCAACTTGAATACTATATTGAGATCGCGAAAGACGATCCAATATTTCTAATTTGAATGGAGTCCGTAAGCTTGCTAAATTAACGGTAGAAACTAGGAAGCATTTTTCGTATCCTTTGGTTTATCAATTGTTGAAGCTAATATTTGTTTTGTCAGTTAAGAAATAGTATTGTACTATGTACTATTTTAATTATAAAAATCTTGGTATTTGTTAATTTTGTGTTGGTAACTCGTTTCGGTGACCCAATCCATATTAGAATGTATTTTGAAAATATAACTTTTAAACTTACTTTAAAAAGTGACACCGATAACAAAATATCCTGGATCCGCCCCTGCTCCCCCCATCTCCACTCCAACACCAAATATTTTACACTTTGCATAATTAATTTTCAAACCCGATGCAAGATGAAAACAGTTCGGAATCCGTTTAATATTATGAACATTAGAGTAACTCCATTCACCTAAAAAAATCACCTCATCAGCGAAAAGAAAGTATGACGAAGTTGGTCCGTTATTCGGCAGCTTCATGCCCATAAAAATATCTTTCTGATGAACAACATCTTGCATAACTACATGCAAATTAACCTTCCATTCCAATTATAAAGAGAAAGGGTGATAGAGGATAACATTGTCTCAAACCTTTGGAGATAAGAAATTCTTCCGAACCATTAACTAGAATAGAAGCTCTAAAAGAAGATAAGCAACCATTGATACACTTTCTCCAAAGCCCTCCAAAGTTCATTTGCTCAAGGATTGAATCAAGATATTTCCAACAAATCGAATCAAAAGCTTTATCAAAATCCACCTTAAATAACAACATCTTCTTCTTTACTCTTTTTACCCATTTACATATTTCTCCAAACATCAAAGGACCATCAAGAATTTGTCTACCTTCGATATATGCAAATTGCTTACAACTAACCACCTTCCCTATCACCTTTTTTAATCTTTCTGCCAGAAGTTTTGCAACAATTTTATAAATGTACCCAATAGGACTAATCGGCCTAAAATCTTTTGACAATAAAGGATCTGCTGATTTTTGAAACAAAGAGATAAATGATGAATTACAACCCATTGAAAATGAACATTTTCTTTCAAATTCTTAAACCATGGCAAATACCTCTTCTTTGATAATTTCCCAACTTGTCTTGATAAATCTGAAAGTGAATCCATCTGGACCAGGAGCCTTTTTACAACCGCAATTCCATATAGCAGATTTAATTTCCTCCTTGTAAAAAGATTCAGTCAACTTTGCTCTGTCCGATGCAGATATCTTCTTATAAATAAAGAACTGATTAGCTTCGACCTCTGTTGATCAGATTCTTTAAATTTTTCAGAGTAAAATTTCACTACCTTATCTTTTAGTTTCTTAGGATCAGTCTCCCAAATACCTTCAATGCACAGACCAGAATGGTCTGTTTCTGTTTTGAGCAGCTTTTAATTTCCCATGAAAATATCTTAGAAATTTTATCAACATCAATCAACCAATTAACTCTTGCTTTCTGCTTGAGATCCAAAGATTTAGCCATCTCCCTTGCTTTAATTTCTTTTGTCCATTCTATTTTGTAATCCAACTCGATGGAAGACAAATCTTTTTTTTTTTCAGCCTCTAATTCTATTTTATCAACCTTTCTTTTAAGCTCCTCAATCTCTATAGTTTCTAAATCCACCACTTTCTTTTTCCAACTTTTTAGTGCCTCCTTGACTGCCTTTAATTTCTTGGTCAAAATTTATCTGCTTTGTTGTTATATTTGCAAGAGATACACGCCTTTCAACAACTGGAATAATATCTTTATGATAAGACCAAGAATTAAAAAACTTAAATGGTATCTTACCAAAATCTTTCCCCACACAGTTTACAACAATCGGACAATGATCATATTTGTCCCTAGGTAAAACAACAGCTGAGGCTGTAGGTCAATTCACCAATAAATCTAATGACACAAAAATTCTATTAGTTTTGCTCAAAGAAGAGTCATTCTCACTCATCCAAGTAAACTTTCTTCCACCCAAATTCATCTATGTTAATTCAGTTTCAATAATGAATTGGTTGAATTTAATTTCCCCTGAATTAGAGTATGTGTAACCAATACTATCTTCTCTGCATCTCAATTCGTTAAAGTCCCCCAAAACAATCCATGTACACACATTTGACGCCATAATTGATATTAACTCAGACCAGAGATTGTATCTTTCATTGGTGAAGAAAAACGGTATCAAGAACCCAATAACCAAAACAACTTTTATTAAAACCCTAAATCAACCGGTCAATGACCACCCTATTACTTACAATAGAACCTCACTACAACACTCATGTAATTCAACACCAATAGGTGAAGAACTACACTCTCAAAACAATTACAACTGAAACTAAAAGATCTATATCAGATCTTGTACAAAAACCTAACAATCTTTAGAGCCCTAAAACCATTCAAGAAGATAAAGCGTAAACAGGAAAAATGAAAAAGAAGGATTCACTTGAAAAAGGAACAACTGGAGCTATATATAGCCAAAAACCACAAAGACAAAATATCCTTCAATAATTTACCCACTGACCCTTTTTTCTAGCCTCCCTTTAGCTTCCAGGAAACTAATCTTTATATAGGCAACCCTAGCTGCCAAGGATACGCACAGCAGGCAGCTTCTTTGAAGCCCAGCAAACTTGGAAGCCCACCAGAAGAGCCCAAATAAGCCAATAACAACCCACACAATCAACTTGGGCCTATACTGAGAATATAATTTTAACATCCCCCCTCAAGTTGATTGTGTACAAGGCTAAACTTACACAAAGCTTTATGTTGAGTAATTGACAGACCTTTAGTGAAAAATGTCAGCAGCAACATTAGCAGAACCTATCTTAACAATTTAACAAACACAGCACTTACTTTTACAAGGACAAAATTTAAACCAATTTCAAAATGTTTAGTTTTTTTTTCTTTTTCATGAAAAACAGGATTAGCAGCAATACTGAAACCTTCAAACTCAAATTATTTCTGAAACTACTGAAACTATCATTTAAAATAAGCAAAACTCAGTTACTGTCCTTAGCCCAATCTGCATCAACAAGAGCAGTTAAGACACATTTTTCAACTTAACTTTAGAAATCATAATTGAATCAAATATATTCAATTACCTTGAAATTAACAGTTTAAGTGAGAATATCTTGGTTCATGACTAGCTAAGAACATGAACAGGCTAAGAGCATGAACTTTATACACAAGTAATATCAAGGATTAAGCAGAGGCAATATGACAGCTGAAAGGGCACACCTGCAACATACTAAGAGATGCAATGCAATGACCTCAATTAACTTGACACAATTTAACTTGAAATATGCTCTTATTTTAACACCCCTCCTCAAGTTAATTGAGAAAACATTTTATAAGTTCATTTAATTTTACAACCTTTTGAGTTGAAAACAAGATAAACCTTTTTAGACAACATCTTCAACAACATTATCTGTAGCATTTACTTGATCACATCAACAACAGCTTCTAAAATTCTCTTTCTAACAAAAGAGATCAATTTCACAATGCTTTTTTTCATGAAAAACCGGATTGGCTGCAATCTGTATAGCAGCACTTTGTCCACCAAAACCTTTAATATATTTCTCAATTAAGAACCCAAACCCTAAGGTTATGAACATACAGAGATGAGAAGATGAACCAGATTGACAACGAAAAAGAAAAACACTAAAATAAAATTGAAACTGTGCTCTTCACCTGCACGCACAAACACATACATATATAGCTAGCTAGTACGGACAAAAGAGTAAAAGAAACTCACCTGAGCTAGAGAGACAAAGAAGCCCAAGAATAAAAGAATGATATGATTTATCAAATCAACTTGTCACTCACCAACACAACTGGACGAACACAATTAACTTGCACAAATATGTTATCAATTTTAACACCCCCTTCAAGTTAATTGTGAGAAACTGACTTAAAATATACAGATTTTTGTTTATCTAGACTACTGTAACAACGAGACTATATATAGACACCCAAAAAAAAAATCAAAATGCTCTCTTGGTGCACAATAGTTACCTGTGATAGTCATCAAAAAGGCAACGAATAAAGAAAGAATAGCTAGGCAATATAGCACCCTAATACAATGAAGCAATCCAGCTAAAGAAGCCCCTCACTCAATACTAAACCAAAGTAGTCACAACATGTAACAACAACTAACTTGCACAATGTCAATATTAAAGGAATCAAAAATATTTATTTATACTTTTAACATCCATCAGAACTTTGACAGTTAACTGTACCCTAAAAATTAAACCTTTTAGCACATAAACACACTGTGACCAATAAGATAAAGAACAATTTTTAGCAACCCATAAACAGATAAGAGACTTTAAATATTTTTGAATTAAATTTATGCCATCCATTTTTACAATACTTCTTGGCAACTAACATTGTCTTGAACCTATCTATCTCTCCGATAGACTTGAACATAACTTTTTATAGCCACTTACAATCGATAGGGTTGACATCTTTTGACAAAACCAACTGAAGACAATTTATTGTAACACACAACCTTTTAACTTCCACTTCAACCACACAAACATCAACTCCTTTTGGAAAATTAGAGTTTCTGGTTGATTTTCTAACATAGAAAAAATTATCAGAATGATATTTGATTTTAACAACCAACAAACTTTAACCACATTATACCAACATATTTTACTTTTAACCGTTAACCATACCAAAAACAATTTATTTTGAACCACACTTTTCTATTTAACTGGAACCAATTATTTAAAACATTTACCTTAACACATATTTTCTTATGTTAAGAAACTTGATAAACCTTTTAGAAGGTAACTTTCACACCAACAACACAACCATCAACCTCTTTTTTTTCCTTTTTGGAAAATCAGATTTTCTGGTTGATTCTTTAACAAACTATCAAACGTACATTTGATTACAACTGGTTGCATGAAACAATCACCCAACATAGGGAATGTTTAAAACAGACAGTTGGAACTTTTATTTACCAAAGACATTTGATTTAACAACCAATTAACTTGAACCACGGTTTATTAATAATTGAACATAACAACAATTAACCGCACTTGACTACTTCATTTTTAACACAAACAAATTTTGATATTTCAAAAACCACATTTTTCATAACCAACAACTTATAACAACCCATTTACATAGAATCTCTCACTTTATTTTAAAAGAGGGAGAACTAACCCAAATAGAACGAGAAGATATAAAAGGGAGATATTTTCATAAAAAAATTATATTTTTTAAAAAATGAACAACCCTTTTCAATAAAGTGCTACTTTTAAAAACAACTAGCACACACTTTTCAACCATTGGTCGGAAACTTAATCATTTTGTTATTCACAAATTCTGTACCATAACAACTTCTAAACAACTTAACCATTTTAATCACAAGATTGAACACTTAAATGCAGAGAAGAGCTATTTAGCATTTTTAAATGAACTACAGATTCCAGAAAAGATACAATTCATCATACAATCCACAAACCATAATGAGATGATACACAGACAGCAAAGTCACACAGCAAAGTCACACAGCATGCAGAGACAGTTAACACACCAATCAAGGTGAATTTATATCTACAATTTTAATCACTTAAGCAATAGTTTTTTTTTATAGGCCAATTTAAATAATATATTTGATTTAAAGAAAGAACTAAAGGAATTAGACACAGACGAATTTGGTTTTAAAACTTTCCACCAATAACACACCAATTTTGAAAAATGCACCAGAGTAAGAGAAATTGAAGTTCCATAACACAGACCATTTCCTATCCAACATAAGGTTGGGTTCCAACCAAACAAATTGACTACCCCAAGATACAACAAAAAACAAGATAATAGAACCAAAAAATTTTGGAGGGTTGCATCAAGATCCCTTGCAGGCGGCTTTGTTTGAGGATTAGAGAGTTGAGATTCAGATCTTGCATGCCACACGAAGCAATAAGCAGAACAAGCATCCAATTAACAAACCACCAATTTATCAAGAATCTGAATCTTTTTGTGTGAAATAATGGCTATTTGAAAACTGTAATAATTGAATTTGTTTAGCACATTTATACACAAAAGAACCCAAAATTTCCACAAAAACAACCATAAACCACAGGGGAAAAAAAAAAAAGAAAAACAATCCTAGTGACCAGAGCATGTTATTTCTTTAATAACAAATCAATACACACAGAGAAAAAACCCACACCGAAAATATTGACTTAGAGACAGGATTCCAGGACGTTCAAGCGTCCGGTCAAGTCGGTCAATACCTTCAACGCACACATCACATGGCGACCCAACAAAAAAGCAAGAAAAGAACCTTGTCTATAGGCCAAGTTTGAACATGCAGGGGCAGTTGATTCCTGTCAGAACAGAAACACCTGCAGCAGGTACTTGCTACAACACAAGAAGGAAGAGGGACTTACAGAGTACTCCTAACACAGCGCTTGATATTACCGATATTGCAGCGGAACCGAAACAGACAAGGGTTTCGAGACAAAATCCCAATGGCGAGTACACAAACGAATTGCCAACAAAAATAAGAACCAATCGAAGAACTCACACGAGAGCTCGCAACCAGAACCAATAGACGAAACCCAAATCGACAACCAACCTAGGGTGTGATACCATGAAGAAAAACGGTATCAATAACCCAATAACCAAAACAACTTTTATTAAAACCCTAAATCAACCGGTCAATGACCACCCTATTACTTACAATAGAACCTCACTACAACACTCATGTAATTCAACACCAATAGGTGAAGAACTACACTCTCAAAACAATTACAACTGAAACTAAAAGATCTATATCAGATCTTGTACAAAAACCTAACAATCTTTAGAGCCCTAAAACCATTCAAGAAGATAAAGCGTAAACAGGAAAAATGAAAAAGAAGGATTCACTTGAAAAAGGAACAACTGGAGCTATATATAGCCAAAAACCACAAAGACAAAATATCCTTCAATAATTTACCCACTGACCCTTTTTTCTAGCCTCCCTTTAGCTTCCAGGAAACTAATCTTTATATAGGCAACCCTAGCTGCCAAGGATACGCACAGCAGGCAGCTTCTTTGAAGCCCAACAAACTTGGAAGCCCACCAGAAGAGCCCAAATAAGCCAATAACAACCCACACAATCAACTTGGGCCTATACTGAGAATATAATTTTAACAATTGGCAAGCCTCCGAGCATAGATATTCGCAATAAATAACTCTGCATCTGATTGTTTTAATTTCCCACTGATAATTATAAAATTCAGACCTTTAATGCAAGAGGATTTGCAAAAAGTTAAAGAATTCCACATGCTTAGCAGACCGCCAGATCGACATTGAGCAACAACCGTTTCGAACTCCAAATCAGAAGTATTCCAGAAATTATTCACCCTTAATTTCTCTGGATTTGACAATTGAGTCTACTGAATCGATATAAAATTAATTCTATGTTCAAACTGGAGCTTATGAATCCATTTAGCCTTCCCCTTGTTCCCAGCCCCTCTTATGTTTAATGTGAGATAATTCATTTGGGATTAACCTCAGTCACCTGAATTTCTTCGACCAATTTACGTACCTCCGATTCAAATCCCTCCAGCTGAAACCCAACTAGCTTCCCAATATGAATTGTTTGTTGAACCTCCTTCAGATTTTCTTCATCTCGCAAAGATGAGTTTAACCCCATCTGTCTCTGATTTGTCCATCGATATTGAACCACCACGAAATGTCCGATTCCTTTTGCTTAGATACACACTTTCTTCTTTCCTTGTTCCATCGTTTCTCATGACTTTTTGATTTCCATCGAGAAACCAATTTTATACATCTTCTATTGCTATTGCTTTGATTATCCTCTATAGAAGATTGCTTAAACGCATAAGCTGAATTTAGGGGAATATTGAGATCAAAATTAGAATACCCTAATTTATTATTTATGAGACCCGAATTATTCTCATTATTGTACTTAGACCCAATACCTAAGGATGAATCAAAAGGCCCATTCTTATACTCTGTCCCAAAACCTATGGATGTATGAACATGCCCATTTTGTGAATCCCCATCAACCACCTTATTTTCATTAACCTTATGATATTCAATCGGTCCAAAAGAGGATTAAGCCCAAATATATCCTCAGATTGGATGTCTTCCTTCGAATGAATATAATTAATGTTTGGAGATGCCTTTTTTTGGGAATCAGATTCGATAAATTCTCCTTCCTCAAATTCTGTGTAATCAACCTTTGAGATTTCAAACGAATTTTCACCATCCAACTGATTAGTCTCCGGTGACTTTTCATTTACTCAGACGATATTCCGATGAGGTGATATTTTTCACTGGAGAAAACTCATTGAACCTAATGTCTTTGATTGAATCCTCATCCCAATCCTCTTCATTCAACACCCTCTCAGAATCCATATCCAAATCTGAAATGCTTCTTCTAGACTTAGTAAAATCTGGATACCGTTGATCCTCAGCTTCTCGAATCCGTAAAGACTACCTCCTGCTTTTCCATACTATCACAATTTTTGAATCCACTTTCTTTGGATGTTCATTAATAAGCAAGCACTAACCATAGATAAATTATGATTCGTAAGATCACATTCCAGAGGGAGCAAAACACGACCGAATCTATCGAATATTTTCTGCAAAATAGGTTCGGTCCACAAGTGAGGTGGCAGACCCCATAAGTTTACCCACACAGTTCTTTTAACTGTTTTTGGAAATTTCTGATACTTTCGGATCCAAGAAAACCAATGCATCCAAGAGTTTCTATTATTTGATAAGAAATTTGAAGTAGAGAAAGCAGATTTAAAGATGGTCAAGAAAGAAAGACCACCCGTATATTTAACTTTACACTCATCAAACCCTTCTGCATTTAATAGGTTTGTTATATTATCCAGCACCGACAAATTTGGAATTTGAATCACTGTCGGTTTTTCGATATTTGGGTGAGCATAACTGACTTGATTCATAGTTTTTGCAGCAGATTTGTTCATGAGTACCTCTGCGAAAGTTCTGTCATCTTCTCTGCATCTGGATATTCAGGAAAGTAATATTTCTTTTTCGATTGGTCACCATCTCCTTCTCTGTTACCTATTCTTCTCTCAAATTTTGCCACATTCGCTTTGATATTCATTCCGCTTAGTTTTATTTTACATAGCTTTTCCAATATTTGATCAGCATCCTTTACTTTGACCATTCTTACGAACCCAAAATTCCTCCACCTTTATCTTTCTTACTTGCTACATAAGCATCTACGTACAATGTTTCCCACACTTTTTGTTTCTTCCCATAGCCCTTTACCATCTATACCATCCGGTAGATTTGCAATGTAGAATGTGGTGCTAATTGAATTGAAATTTAAACAATATGAGATTCTTCCCGATCGAAAATTTTCACCATGCACCTTTTCGCCTCATTGTCTGTGAAGACCTCCCCTTCCGGGGCAGTCCTCAGAGTCTAGGTCCCACAAATTGCAATACGATATCAACCACACTAAGATAGGGTAATTAATTTGCGGAATAATAAAATTACATGTACATACAAGATTAGGATTAAGTTTACATATTTCAAAATAAAGTTATAAAAGGGTAAGCATCTAATCTAGTCATAATATCATACATCACGTCAAGTCTACCCAGAACCACCACATTAGCTGTCTTCCAATCAGTACCAGAAAGATTTGTTGAGTAGTGGTCTAGAAAATCTTCAAAACTTGAATCTTGAATGACCTAAGTACTAGGTCCTGCAGGTGATTTTCCTTTGGCTTTTCCTGTAAAATATTAAAGCAACATCTGTAAGCAACGCTTAGTGAGTTTATAGATTTTCAATATCAACATGCGTGTCAAGCGGAGTCATTAATCTTAGCGTGATATGTCTTGGCTGCCGCTACAGCCCTCATGATTGAGATATAGAATAATAGAATCGGATGATGTTCAAGCCACACTCACGCTTAAATCGTGGGGATCAGCCACATACTGGGCTAGCTACCAGTAAGTCAATATGGCGGAACATCGGAGGTCATTACCAAGTTCATAAGAACTGGTGAAATAGCCGGGTCTAGAACAATAGACCATAAAGGCTAGTCAAGCTGAATCAATTCTATCAAATGTCTGATCAATGATGTAAGCATATGTCTTAGAAGTCATGATAGCAATGAATCATAAAGCAAAGTCTGAAGCAATATTAAATGCAATATGAAAAGATAATCAAATAGCTATCATGATCCACT
The DNA here is from genome assembly GCA_020465985.1 of Centrapalus pauciflorus. Taxonomy (NCBI): domain Eukaryota; kingdom Viridiplantae; phylum Streptophyta; class Magnoliopsida; order Asterales; family Asteraceae; genus Centrapalus; species Centrapalus pauciflorus. Next base: position 47,996 of record JAANYP010003758.1, read on the forward strand.
GGGCAACACCCATCCATGGTGTGCACAGGTCTCATTCCAGCTGATAAAGTGAATATCAATAAATCTATCAGCAACAATATATCTCAACCGGATCTATGCATGTTCAATCTGAATATCTATAACTCACAGGTTTGGGTCTATATCAAACAGATATAAGAATCTGCCACCTGAGTTATCTCAGGATTTTATCTTGTCTATTCTGTTCTTTTGTCAAATCAAGTCTCTGACCCGCTTTCAAGTCTTTATGTCTTTAAATCTTTGTTCAGAATATACTGAACCTGTTCAAATTCATTCATGATAATATCATGTTAATTTCATCGTCTGTATCATCATCATTATCATGGAATTTCATTATTTCTTTTGGTCATTAAAATCTGTAATTCTATCTGATTCTGATAATTTCTTTATTCTCAAATTATTCTCTGTCTCAATATTTCTCAAAAAGTCCCTTATTTATACATTTAACAATGTATATAATCATTCATTAAATATCAATTATATAAATGTTGGGTTTCGGATCCCTCTATTTCGGATCAATCCGGATTCGGATATATCCGGATTGGGAGCCCGGATTCGGATCATCCGGATCCGGATCAAAGCATCATCCGAATTCGGACATAGGATCGAATTTAGTGTTATCCGAATTGGGATTAATATAGGTATCGAATTCGGATCATTTAGATCCGAAATGCTAAGATCCGAATTTGGAAAGCATCCGAAATAGAGAATCATCCGGAATAGATATTATCCGAACCGAAGCTTAGGTCTGAAATGGGCACCATCCGAATTCAGAACCGAAGTGGTGCATCATCCGAATTAGGATTAAAATCTATATAGATACTGAATTCGGATCATTAAATCCGAAATAGTGTTGTCCGAATTGTGGAATATCCGAATTGGGCACATGAACCGAATTCGGACTCAAGACTTAGAATTTCCAGAAAATTTGTTCTTGATGTTCTTGAATGTGCTCATTCGGATTTTTCATAAAATTTCCCAAAACTTATTTATATTAACATGCAATGTTTTATATTGTTGTATTATCATTATTTGAGTGTTTTTATACTAAGTTCTTTGATCAAAAACATCTTAATTTAATCAAGATCATCAAAAATATGGAATTTTGTCAAGAACATTATTTTTCATCAAAAATTCCGATTTCTTCATAATTTGAAAGATCTAACCCAAAATCTTTGTTTCTTTAACATCCATTACCTTAAATTCATCATAAACTACTAAAATCTTGAACATGCAATAACAAATTCATAATTTAATTCTTGTATTTTCGGTTTTCTTATAAAAACCGAACCAAATACATAAATTTCAATATTTTAAGAAATTGTTACCTCTAAATCTTGCTAATTGATGATGATTGTTGCTTCTTGTAACCTTCAATTGTATTGATTCTTCAATTACTTGCAATTTATGATGAATTTCTTGTGGATTTGTTGGAATGGCCGTATGCTTAGAGAGAGAGAGTAGAGAGAGAGAGGTTTTTGATATTAATGATCTTAACTGATCATTAATTTCATTTTTATATATCATTTAGTTACATTATAATTTTAACCCACTAAACTTTTGTATTTTACTTATCTTTTAAATTAATCATCTTTAATAATTAATAACTTAAATATAATTTAAGTACATTATTTCATTCATATTTAAATTACAAGATATTTAATGTAATAATATTACATTATTTGATCAAAATACTGAAATTACGACTGGATCAAAAGCTAGGTTGTTACAGAATGGGCTCCACCACGCACAAACTTCGTCCCCGAAGTTAGCTACGTTCGAACAGACTGGGATAAGTTGCTTTCATTACATCTTTGGACTCCCAAGACTGATGCGAACCTTTGTGATGTTTCCACTGGACGAGCACCATCTGTATTTCTTTATTTCTAAGCTTCTTAGTCTTCGAGTCCAGAATACGTTCTGGCTCTTCAACCACGCGAAGCTTCTCATCAATTTGCAAGTTAACGTGTGGTATTTTAACTTCTCTTTCGTCAGCTAAACTCTTTCTTAAATGACTAACATGGAATACAGGATGTATTCCAGCTAAGTCAGCTGGTAGATCAAGACGATAAGACTGATTTCCAATCTTTTCAATGATCTTGAACGGTCCGATAAATCTCGGAGCTAACTTGTTTCTTTTAATGAATCGTACCACATTCTTCATTGGGGATACTTTCAGCATCACCCAATCGTTAACTGCAAAATTGATTGATCTGTGCCGGTTGTCATAATATGACTTCTGCCTGCTTTGAGCTTCAAGAATATTTCTTCGAACAAGTTGAATCTTCTCGTGAGTCAACTGTAGAAGGGCAGGTCCTGCTATTGGCGATTCGCCTGTTTCTCGCCAACAGGTAGGAGTTCTGCACTTTCTTCCGTATAGAGCTTCAAAAGGAGCCATCTTGATTGTTGAATGATAACTGTTATTGTATGAAAATTCGACCAACGGCAAGTGGTCATCCCAGTTACCACCTAAATCAAGAATGCAGGCACGAAGCATATCTTCTAGAGTTAGGATAGTACGCTCACTCTGGCCATCTGCATTAGGATGATAAGCAGTACTCATAGAGATCCGAGTACCCATCCCGTCTTGTAGAGCTTGCCAGAATCTAGATGTGAAACGACTATCACGATCAGATACGATAGATTTCGGCACACCGTGGCGAGAAATTATTTCAGTGATGTACAATTGTGCCAATCTATCCAGAGAATAAGTTTCTTTCATTGGAATGAAATGTGCTGATTTCGTTAAACGATCAACGACTACCCAGATAGAGTCGTGTTGTCTTTTGGTCTTTGGCAGCTTCGTAATGAAGTCCATTGTTATATGCTCCCACTTCCATTCAGGAACTGGCAGTGGTTGCATATCCCCGAAGGGTTTCTGGTGTTCTGCCTTAACCATCTGACATACTTTGCAGCTTTCAACACATTTTCCGATGTCTTTCTTCATTCCTGGCCACCAGTAATCAGCTTTCAGATCAAAATACATCTTTGAGCTGCCAGGATGAATAGATAACTTGGACTGATGAGCTTCGGATAGAAGAGTGCTACGGATTGAACCATACTTAGGAATCCAGATTCGGTTTCCTTTGAAACAGTGAAGTCCCAAATGGTTCAGAGTTAGAAATTGTAACTGCCCTTTAAGATTTTCAGAATCAATATTCTCTTCTTTCAGTGCCTCAGTTTGAGCAACTCGAATATCTTCAATAAGATCAGAAGAGAATATAACTGGAGTTAGGGCATAACAGCACTTTTCTGGATATACTTTTCTACTCAACGCATCCGCGACAACATTTGCTTTGCCGGGATGATATAAGATCTCGCAGTCATAATCCTTGATAAGCTCCAAGGATCGACGCTGTTTCATGTTCAGATCTTTTTGAGTGAAAAGGTATTTGAGACTCTTATGATCGGTGTAGAGCTGACACCGAGTCCCATATAGATAGTGACGCTAGATCTTCAGTGCAAAGGTAACAGCAGCCAACTCAAGATCATGAGTTGGTGCACTTTTCTCATAGTCTTTTAATTGCCTTGAAGCATAGGCAATTACTTTTCCCCTTTGCATCAGAACACATCCTAAGCCAGTACCAGAGGCATCGCTATAGACAACGAAATCATCATTACCTTCTGGCAAGGCTAGGATCGGCGCTTGAATCAACTTTTGCTTCAGAATATCGAATGCCTCTTGCTGTTTATCAGTCCAAACGAAAGGAGTATTCTTTCGTGTTAGCATCGTTAGAGGTACAACAATATTTGAGAAGTCCTTTTTGAATCGCCGATAATAACCGGCCAATCCAAGGAAACTTCGGATCTCAGAGGCATTACGAGGCGTTTGCCATTTCTGAACGGCCTCGACTTTTGAAGGATCAACGGAAATTCCTTCGCCAGAAACAACATGGCCAAGGAACTGGATCTATAAAAATCAAGTAGGAATTCAAGTTCTGATGTAAATCAAAGAATACTTAGGAAATAGCTCAAGACATATATAATAGAAATTATACCTGTCTGAGCCAAAATTCGCACTTAGAGAATTTTGCGTAGAGTCTTTCTTTTCTTAATAACTCTAGCAATTGCCGCAGATGGATAGAATGATCAGCCTCCGTTTTGGAGTAAATCAGAATATCGTCTATGAACACGATAACTGATTTATCCAACATTGGTCTGCACACACGATTCATGAGATCCATGAATGCCGCTGGTGCATTTGTTAAGCCGAACGGCATCACGAGAAATTCGTAATGACCGTATCTTGTACGGAAGGCTGTCTTCGGAATATCCTCATTTCTTACTTTCAGTTGATGATACCCAGAACGGAGATCTATCTTTGAGAAATAACTAGCTCCTTGCAGTTGATCAAACAGATCATCAATCCTGGGCAGAGGATATTTATTCTTTATGGTAACCTTGTTCAACTCGCGGTAGTCGATGCACATACGGAAGGTTCTGTCTTTCTTTTTAACAAATAGAACTGGTGCACCCCACGGAGAAGAACTCGGTCGGATAAACCCCTTCTCTAACAGCTCTTGCAGTTGCTTAGACATTTCTTGCATTTCTGCAGGTGCAAGTCTGTATGGAGCTTTTGCGATAGGAGCCGCACCAGGAACAAAGTCAATACTAAACTCGACTTGACGTTCCGGTGGCACTCCGGAAATGTCATCGGGAAATACGTCTGGGAACTCACAGACGATAGGAATATCGGACAACGATTTCTTTTCAGAGTTGGATTCAGATAAAACGTAGCACAGATAGGACTCGCGACCCTTGGATAGATACTTATAAGCTTTATCAATAGAAATGAAGCAGTGATCACCTTTTCGCTTCTCGCCCTTGATCTCAAGTACTCGGCCGTCTGAAGACTTGATTCTAATGATTCGCCGGTTGCAGATAATTGTAGCCTCATTATTCATTAGCCAATCCATGCCAATGATGACGTCAAACTCTTTCAATGGAATCGGAATAAGGTCGAGGTTGAATACGATGTTGTCAACAAGTAGTGTGCAATTACGATAAACGGAATCAGCCATAACGAAATTGTTACTAGCTGTCTCAATGTCTAATATCACGGGGAGTTTTGATGGAGCTTTATGTAGCCTTGGTGCAAAAGATGTGGATATAAAAGAACGACTGGCGCCGGAATCGAATAATACTCTAGCAGGAATGGAGTTAAGTAAGAACATACCGGTAACCACATCAGGTGTTTCTTTCGCTTCTTCTGCTGTTATCTGGAAGGCTCGAGTTCTTGCAGTCGGCGTTGCAGCAGAACTTTTCCCTGTAGAACCTCCTGCTGATGATTGAGACTGATAACGTGATCCGCTTCGACACTGGTACATGAAGTGTCCTCTCTTACCACACTTCGCACATCCTCGTCCCTGCTGTGGACATTCCTCACTGCTGTGACCGATCATATTGCACGCAAAGCAAGTAACGTCTTCTGGATTGCACAATCCCATGTGTGACTTTCTGCATCGCTTGCAGAATCGTGGCTCGTTCGTGAGGGAGTAAACTTGTGCTTTCTGTTGTGAACTATGCTGATGGGATTGCTGAGATTGTGACTGAGACTTATTTGGCCTAAAGAATCTGCCAAATCGCTGTTTCTTTGGAGGAGACGGATTCATCGGGTTAGTAGACGGAGCGTATAGCTGATCACCATACTCTAAGTACCCTCGCTCAATCTGTCTCGCTGCTTCTACCATTTCCAGATAGCTCTTATATTTGATCGCACTCATGGGATGTCGATATCTGGGATTGAGTCCTACTCGGAACCTATTCATTTTCCTTTCCTCTGTCGCCACTTGGTAAGAAGAGTAGCCACATAATCTCGAAAATTCGTGTTCGTATTCATCTACAGTCTTTGTTCCCTGAGTCAATTGCATTAATTGGACTTCCATCTTATCTCGCTGGTCAACCGGGCAGTATTTCGCGTTGAACATGTCTAGAAACTGGTTCCATTCCAATGTCTGAATGACTTCCTCCCCGTATATGCTTCGCTGTGTCTTCCACCATGCGCGAGCTGCTCCAACAAACAACGCAGACGCGTAGCTCACTTTCTTAGAATCTAAACAGTCAGAGATTCTAAAAATTTCTTCCGTATGACTGATCCAATCCATCGCCTGAATCGGATCTACAGTACCCTCGAAGTTCAGGGCACCGCTCGCTTTAAAATCTTTGAATTTGCAGCCTTTAGGCTGAGCAATTAGGGCATCGGGAATAGAGTTATCAGAATCAGAGTCATTAATCTGAACTTGCTTTTCTTTTCTCTTATTTTTCTTATCTTCACGTCTTTTAGCTTCGGCCTCATCTCTGGCACGAAACTGTTCTTGCATCATTTTGTTTTGTTGTTCTGAGTGTTGGGCTAGAAATTGTTGCATCATTTCAAACATTTGTTGTGGATTCATGTTGCTGGGAATATCACCTGATCCTGATCCTGACATCTTCTACTGAAAATTAAAATCAATTAACTATCAATTTATAGACTTAGATCTATGTACCCTTTTTTCCCATCCTAACAGTCTGTACATCCTATCTCAGTTCAAACCGCCTAAATGATTGATACATATGTATTGCTTCAGTTTGAGATCAAGTATACTCACGTAATACTTGATTCACTCAAACTAGTGCTTTGATACCATCCTGTGAAGACCTTCCCTTACGGGGCAGTCCTCAAAGTCTAGGTCCCAATTCATGCAACACGATATCAATCATACTAAGATAGGGTAATTAAATTGCGGAATAATAAAATTACATGTACATACAAAATTAGGATTAAGTTTACATAT
>JAANYP010003758.1:58552-83523 GCA_020465985.1 Centrapalus pauciflorus
ATTGTGTATAATATTGAAGTCTCAAGTTATACACATGAACCCCAAACTGGTCCGGAATGGATATTTGACTATGATAAGTTATTTGAGTCATTTAACATTCCTCTGGATGATAATGCAGGTACAATCGAGAAGGACTTGGCGACGTTGCATCTGAACGACGATGGCCAAATCTTTCCAAAGACCACATTCGAATCTACATCCGAGCCTACTGCGACTGTAGATGGGTCTCCAGAAGTTGCTAATCCAGAAGAACCTACCACTGAGAATCAGACTCAAGCTTCAAGTTCCAACTCTGAGGAAAATGTCCGCGAGGAGGAAAATGTAGAAGCTGAGCCTGTTCCCCCTTTAGGTGAAATAGGATCCAACTTAGGAGATAATCTAAGGGTTGATGAAATAGAGACCTCTAGGATTAACAAGAACCATCCAATAGATAGCATCATAGGAAATCCTAACGAGGGTGTGAGGACTCGGAGTAGTGTAAATAACAACACTGTGTTGTTGTCGATGATAAACGACTCCGAGGCATATCACACATGTCTATATTCATGTTTCATATCGCAAGTAGAGCCCAAAAATGTGCAAATGGCACTTAAAGACAACTCCTGGGTTGAAGCGATGCAGGAAGAACTTTCACAATTTAGGAAACTAGAAGTGTGGGAGTTAGTTCCGTTACCTCGAGGGGAGATTGCAATAGGAACCAAATGGGTTTTTAAGTGCAAAAGAGATGATCGGGGGATAGTCACGCGCAACAAGGCGAGATTAGTTGTAAAGGGTTTCAACCAAGAGGAGGGAATCGATTACAACGAAGTTTTTGCACCAGTAGCAAGGTTAGAAACAATTAGGTTGTTTTTAGCTTTTGCCTCCTTCAAGGGCTTTAAGGTATATCAATTAGATGTTAAGAGTGCTTTCCTGTATGGGAAAGTGAAGGAGTTGGTGTATGTCGAACAACCGCCCGGATTTACAGATCCTAAATATCCTGATAGAGTATATCGCTTAGATAAGGCTCTTTATGGATTACATCAGGCACCTAGGGCGTGGTATGAGACTCTATCCAACCATCTGTTAGAAATTGGCTTTGAGAGGGGTAGGATAGATAGTACTCTATTTGTTAAGAGAAAGGGAGATCACTTTATCTTGGTACAAGTGTACGTCGATGATATCATTTTTGGATCATCAGACGAACAGATGTGCAAAGATTTCGAGAAGGTTATGAAGTCTAAGTTCGAGATGAGTTGCTATGGGAGAGTTGGAATTTCTTTTTAGGGTTACAAGATTGAACCAAAAGAAGGAAGGAATGTTTATCCATCAACTAAGTATGTCTATGACATATTAGAACGGTTTGGGATGGAGGAACTAGTTGACTGCCCATTCAGCCGCCGATTCAAGTGAATCACCAATCTCGGGCCGGGTACTGAAAGTTGATTCCGATGTGGATCCGGACTTTATATCGGGCATGATTGGTCACTTATTGTTTTTAACTGCTTCAAGACCTTGACATAAATGTTTGCTGTGTGTATTTTGTGCTAGTTTCAAGCGAATCCGAAGGAGATGCATATGAAAGCTGTGAAGCGGATTCTACGATACCTCAAGTCGAAACCGAAGCTGGGACTTTGGTATCACGCGGAGGGAGATCTAGAGTTGGAGGCATTCACTGATTCTGACTACGGAGGATGCAGCTTGACGCGCAAATCAACGACTGGAGGTTGTCAGTTCCTAGGAGGGAGATTGGTATCCTGGCAATGCAAGAAACAAACATCGGTAGCCATTTCAACGTGCGAGGCCGAGTATGTTGCTGCTGGTAGTTGTTGTGGATACAACAACAATTGCGGGATTACGGTTTGGCTTACACTCAAACTCCTATTAGGATAGACAATCAATCTACAATTGCTATAACTAATAATCCAGTTAAACACAGTAAAACAAAGCACATAGACATAAGGCATCATTTTATTCGTGATTGTGCTGAAAAGAACTTAATCAAACTGGTAAAGGTGGCAACAGAAGATAATAATGCTGATTTATTTACCAAAGCGTTTGATAAGTCACGGTTTGAGTATTTAATTCAACTGAATGGAATGCGCAACCCAGAGTAATTTGACCTTAGTAGTAGTAAGTTTATTTTCTTTTAGAGTAGTAGTATTTCTTTCTTTACAGTAGTCTGCTAATTTAGGTAAGTTGCTAATTTAGGTAAGTTTCTAATTTAGGAAAGTTTCTATTTTTAGTAAGTTTCTATTTTTAGTAAGTTAGTAGGTTAGCTTAGTTTACTGCTTTTTGCTATGAAAAACTAAAGAAAAAAGAGAGAAAATTACAAAAATACAAAAAAAGAGAATATCAGAAAAGGAGTTAAGTCTTAGATACATAGGTTCAAAGTGACGAAAATTAGCACCGTCGTTACAGACTCTAAGTATTTAGGCTTTCACACATAATGCAACTAAATCCTAAGTGTTATACTTTATTTAGTTTGATGTGTTGGTAGGCATAATACATATAGGGAATCTCAAGGCTAATAAAATATTCTAAGAAAAAGTCAAGCGTGTCACTAACTTAGATGTACGACCAATCGGTCTTAATTTTTATGTACAAGACATACAAACATTGAGTCTAAATGAGGTATGCAAACTTTCTGGGGATGTATGGCAACATCAAATACATCTGAAAATGGAAAGAATAGAAATATCATGTAAAACTGAGAGTCGAAAACATGCAACTCTGTTGTACGTAAGTACAGACCTGTTGTCTCTGTTTAGATTCGGGTTAGCAGACATGTCGCTTTGTTGTACGTCAGTACAGACCTGTCACCGCTATCTGCTAACTTTAAAAATAAACCTTAAGTCGAACTAAGACACTTTGTTGTATGAGAATACAGACCTGTGTCCGATGTTAGTCTTTTAAAGAAAGTTTGCAAATACCAACAAGTTAGAATCTTTGTCTGTGTGCCTTGATCATAAAAGTATCTCTATGTCTGAGTCACGTAAGATAATTTCCTGATAAATAAAAAGGCCAAGGGATATTCCGAAATGTAGAATGTTTAACAGGGTAAAATACCAACAATCGGCTAAAAGGGTATGTCACGACAAACAATAAAAGGAATTCAAAAAATTCCTAAGTGTGAAAGTTTAAGTACTGAAAGTTAGTATCGGACATCGCTATCTGATTGAACCTTTCTTAGACTATACTCATCAAAAATATGTTGTTAAGTATTTAGCTTAGATTGTAAATTTTTTCTTAAGTCTAGATTAAATTTTTGGTCAAAATTTTATTTTACTTTATTTTATTTTATTTTATTTTATTTTTACCTTAGTTTATTTTATTTTATTTTAGTTTAGTTTAATTTTTACTTAGGTAAAAGGTCAAAAGTTACTGAGGGTGCATTCAAAGTTGGATAAAATACACAATGCGTGAAATATCTGTGCTTAGGGTAAAAGAATTGGCATAGTTTATCTGGTTACACAATACCGTAGAAAAAAGTTGGAAAAGTTGAAGTTATTTTCAAAATTTTCGAAATTTTTCTAAGTGTTTGGTAGTTTCGAATCTAGGACAGACTCGAAGTGGTAAGACTTCGAATCTGTCAGTAGATTCGAATAGGGACTTAGACTCGAAGGTTGGTAGTATATATAGGTCCACAGTGAAGGCATTTATTTCTTACTGTTGTCGAATCTGAAATCTCGAATCTGTCTGTGGCGATCTCGAATCTATTCTCGAATCTACCGTATTTCACAAAAACGACATTTCATCGAGTCTAAAGCTATCGTGTTCGATTCTACACTCATATCTAGGTATAATCAACCAGATTGTACAAGATTTTGGTAGTTTTATACACAATTTTGGGCTTAAACATCACATTTTGAAGTTTTATGGGTCAAAATAGAGTTTTTGAAAAATAACTAAGTTAGGACCTATGTAATATCAAATTAAAGGCATAATTCAGTGATTAGAACATAGTTGAACTAAAGTATGTGATTTATCTAGTTCAAAATGGTTAAAATCTTGGATTTTTTTTTGGAAACAAATCTGTCGGCCTTTCGAATCTGTTCTTGGGCATTCGAATCTGTTCATGGGTTTCTCGAATCTATCAATAGATTCGAGATGACCATGACATTCGAGTCTGTCCATTAGACTCGAATCTGTACTTTATTTGCTTTGTTGAATTTAAATTTTATTAAACTTGTGGAAATTTAATTGTGTTGGATTTTGTACTTAATCGAGTACAAAATAAAACAAATTTTGAATTGAAACAAGTTTATTGATTTTTAATAATTCTAACAGTTTTATATATTGTGCAGATATGGCGCTTCGTGCTTTTGTTCCTAAGCATAATATGGTACTTAATCCAGCTCATAACATCCCTGAAGCGCAGGGATTTCGAGAAGTTTTAGATTTTCTAGCAGAGTCTAGGATCAGCTATGCATTATATCAAAATATTCCGATTGTGATTTCATATGTGCGTCAATTTTACGATCATTTACAGGTGGACTGTACTGTCACCCCGACAGTTTTAAGAACCAGAATTGCTGGTCAACCTCTGGTTTTCTCAGCAGATATTTTGCGTCAAGTACTGCAGTTGGGTTCACAAGAACAAGAAGACGGGCCTATAGACTTTCCATTAAGTATTAGGCAAGCAGCGTTTTTGCGAATGGGCTATAGTTTGGACGTTACAAAATCATCTTATATGAAAAGCGGGTTGATAGGGCAGTGGCGATTTTTGGTCCACGTGTTCATGGTTTGTTTTGCGCCTAAGAAGGCTGGGTTTGATTACATTGTATCCAAGATTCAATCTGGGGTGATTGCCATGGTGTACAATAAGAAGTTCAGCTTCTCACAGTTGTTTTTCTCGGAATTCATCCATCAAATTACTGCCCCTGAGAGAGAAAGATTCCTTCTGTATCCTAGGTTTGTAATGATGTTGATAAGGCACTTCTTGCCTGATTTGCCACAATCAGATGATGCATTGAGCGTGAATATTATGGATAAGCGCATCTACTCTGACTGCTCCTCACATCGAGGAAGGTTAGCGGTTCCGGTGGCGCGTCCACTATTTGGTGCAATTCTGGATAGGGAATTTCAAGCCCCGAGTAATGCCAACTGGGCAGGGGTAGTTGATGTCCAACAGCAGCAACAGCAACAGCAACCACAACGCCAACAACAGCCGCGTGCTAGGCCGCGTGATCCACGACGCCAACAGCAACAAACTGCTAGTCAAATTCAGGCATCCAGGCCTTCAACCAGTGAACAACCACAGGCACAAGAAGCAGGGACTTCAGGTGCAGTCCCCGAATCTGAGCAGATTGCTCAGACCTTGGAGGAAATATGGTCTTCTGGTCCTAATGCAAATGAAGATGTGGCAGCAGCATTAGTGGGTGAGCTGCTTAGTCCGCCTGGAGATGCAGATGATATATTTCGTGATGTTGACGAATACGAACCGGAAAGGGCAGATGACGCATTAATATCTTCAGAATCCGAATCAGATTCAGAGGAAGTTCCTGCAGCTGCAGTTCCTGAAGTTCAAATTGGAACTTATGGTTCGCGATTGATTGTCAATGAAGGTGGTTCGAGGAGGCGAGAGGCCAGGGAATTGGAGGAGTCAGATTTTGAAGAAGATGAGACTGCTCAGTTGGTGACAAGGCAACGGGCCAAACGTCACAGGTTTATGCAGGGGACTTCATCAGAGTCCGATGCACAACCTCCGCCTCAAACCCAGACCCAACCCCAAGTTACAGCTCCACCATCACCGCCACCTCAGCAACATGAACCCTACATTCCCCACCCATTCAATCCTGCTCCCATTCAGTCCATCCCTTCTACATCAGAAGCCTATACCGACAATCAACGAATCATGCAACTCAAGAGCCGTGTCGACTTTCAGAACGTTCAAATCATAACTCTCACAAAAGCAGTCGGTGAACTCCAAGAGCATAACTCTAATCTTGATAAGGAGAATGCAGAACTGAGAAAGATTGTTGAAAGTGTTAGAGACGAAAACACGGAGATTAAATCATTTGTTGCTGATCAATCGTCTGAAATCCGAGCAATGCGGTCCCTCCTAGAGCAACTTATGAAAAATCTACAAACTCAGGGGGAGACGAGTTGTAAAGATCAGGAAGTACAGCGAGAAGATGATGATAATGAAGGCGATGATCCCGGTGCGAACAAAGAGATTGAGTCTGTAGATTTTTCTGCAGCTCAAGTTACACAAGTTCAGGGGGAGCCTAGTACAGAAGGAGAAGTAGGAGGAGCAGGAGGAGAAGCAGGTTCTTCAAGGACTTTAGATAGCGACATGATAGATGCGCTGAAAGATATTGAAGAAGAGCTAATGGAATTTGATTTTGAAGATGATATTGAAGAATTAGAAGAAGGTGAATTCATTCCAGATGACGTCGTTGACTGGAAATCGGATGATGAAGTGCTAGATGATGAAGACGATCATGTTAATGAAGTAATAATCAATTCACAACCAGTCACTGAACTGTATGAGAGCCAAAATCATAATGTGATTGATATTGATTACATCAAGGTAGCCTCAGTTGAAGACAAAGAACTTGAAGAGGCTGAGAAAGAGCCATCTAGAGCTGATTTGATAAATCTTTGGTTCAAGAAGGAAGAAAAGAAAGATCAGCTGAAGATGAAGAAGAAGATGAGAAATCCAAGTGCTGGAAATTTTGCTGGAGGGATTATAAGCTGGTTCTTTGACAAAGAACTGCAGCTATTTATCTTAAAAAGAAGAGATGGCCTTCAATACTTGAGGCGAACACTGAGGGCGTTCAACTCACTGCCCAAGATTGAAGTAAAGGAGCTTGCTTGGAAAGAATTAATTAATATAGGTAATGACCAGTACGCTGAGGTTGTGGCAAGAATCATAAGGAAAGAAGGAAGATCTGGGAAATTCGAGCGACTCAAGCCAAGGACCGGAAAGAGGGTCGAGGATCAGTCGAGAATAGATCCTCATACAGGTAGGCCATGGGCCAGGATGGAATACAAACCTGTGAGGTGTCTAAAGAAAGTCCCAATGAAACCAATGCCACAGAACGTTTTGAGCAACATGAAGTGGTGGTACCTAGAGATTGACACTGCTGAAGCTATCATGGAAGATCAAGACGAGCAGGTCATTTTGAAGGTATATGATCCACTGCATTTGATAAACCTATCGAAGGACGACCTGAAGAAGCTTCATGATCAGCCTATTTTCTTTACTGAACCATGGAGATCTGAAGCCAGGAAGTTCCAAAAGGTAGTTAAAGTTTGTATAGATGCTGGATTATATGCAGGTAGTAGTATATATAGCTCTAGTACTTAAATTTGATTTGATGTAATGTAAATAATTAGAAGCTATCGTCAAGGGGGAGTCTGTTGGTACACCCTGTGTGACGATAGCAGTCTAATCGATCTGCATTATGGTTTAGGTAATATTCTGAGTATTAACAAGTATTTTGATATATATGTTTAATATGTGTTTGTCTGTTATTGATTGTGTGTTTGAACTTGATGTAACGTATTACAAGAAGTTCAAACATAAAGGTCAAAGATTAACTCAAGCATAAGTTAAAACATAAGTTTCATCACTTAAGTGTTTAAGTGTATTGGCTAGATTCGAATAGGTAAAGGAAGACATTCGAATCTGTGATAGATTCGAATGTATCCTTAGATTCGAATGGGCTATATTCGAGTCTGTCAGATGGACAGATTCGAATGGGCCTTAGGCCAGATTCGAGGTTGGCCCACAACAAACTCGAATCAGGGTCTATAATTAGGGATAGACTCGAATGATTAGTGACTTTTTGCAGAATTCGTGAGGAATTAAGCAAGAGGCGATCTCGAGTTTATCAGCTAGGTGAGTGCCGTTTCGGAGAGAATTAGTACGTAGGATCGTTCGTGTGTCGTTCGTTCAGCGTCTAATAGTCTCCGTGTTTCCGTTGGTTGAGAGTTGTCCGTCTAACCGTCAACGAGGATTCCGCACTCGTTCACGGATCCACGTCTAGATAGATCTTGCAGTAGTAGACCTTACAAAATGAAGATTGATTTGTTGTTGCTTCCTTGAAAATTTCAGCTTCTAGGTTCTTCAATGGCAGATTTGTAGCATGTGTGTGTATTTTGCTTTGAGGAAAAAGAATGATAATTAAGTTGTAAAGGAATACACACATATATATTATGCATGATGATGGTGGCATTGATGGTGTACATGCATGACCAACACTCACCCTCACTTTGTTACAACCTCCCTAGTCCTTATCTCACGATTTTGGCAGGTTTCTTTTCACTTTCTTTTTGTTTGTTTTTAGATATAATTTTAAAAATATACACTCCACCTATTATAAAATAAGGTCTTAAATTTTACATTTTATTAATTATCATTGAACAAGATTTGATAAATTGTGATAGCTATAATCAAATAGTTACTTTGAGAATTTGCGGATGTTATAGGTATGTTCATGATCGAACTCCATAACACTTCTATCTCTAATTCATGGGCTCTTGATACAGGATGTGGTACTCACATCTGCTCTGTATTGCAGGGACTAAGGGAAAGTAGAAGCTTGAAGCATGGAGAGCTGAACCTAATCATGGGGAATCGAAAGATCACGCCTGTGAAGAAAGTCGGAAGGTTCCAGCTCGTGCTTAGATCAGGAGTAGAGATTAGCTTAAATAATTGCTGTTATTCACCCGATATGAATCGGAACATCATTTCTTTGTTTGCCTTGTATAAGGATGGATACAATTTCAGCTTTGACAATAATAATGGAAGTATTTTGGTTTATTTGAATGATGTTTTTATATTCAAAGCTTGTCCTTATAATGGCATATATGAAACTGTTGAGTGTGATAACAACCTATTATTTAATATTGATTCTAACGAAATTGATAAGTTCAAATTGTGGCACTGTCGCCTTGGGCACATTAACAAGAAACGCATCACCCAACTCCAAAAGGATGGAGTGTTGGAATCATTCGACCTAAAATCGGATGATGTATGCGAATCCTGTTTACTGGGCAAGATGACAAAATCACCATTCACAGGAACGTGTGAAAGAGGTGAAGGACTACTGGATTTGGTCCACATAGATGTATGTGGGCCATTCCGATGTGCTACAAAAGGGGAAAATCGGTACTATGTCACCTTTACAGATGACTATAGTAGATTTGGATATGTTTATTTAATTAAACATAAGTCCGACACTTTTGAGACATTCAAAAGATATCAAAGTGAAGTAGAGAATCAACTGGGCAGAAAGATAAAGGTTCTCCGCTCCGACAGGGGAGGAGAGTACCTTAGTATCGAGTTTCTCGATCATCTTAGAAGTTGTGCAATAGTTTTCCAGTTAACTCCTCCTAGAACACCACAACTCAACGGAGTTGCGGAGAGGAGAAACAGAACCTTGTTAGACATGGTCCGATCTATGATGAGTCGAGCAACACTTCCAGTAAGTTTCTGGGGTTATGCATTAGAAACTGCAGCACATATTCTAAATCTAGTACCCACCAAGAAAGTTTCAAAGACACCTTACGAGACGTGGAAGGGAAAGCGTCCTTCCCTTGGTCACATCAAGATTTGGGGTTGTGAAGTCTTCGTTGGACGAGAAACCTCTGACAAACTCAGTCAAAGATCTGAAAAGTGTCTATTCGTCGGTTACCCACAAGAGTCATTTGGATATCTATTTTACAAACCACGTGAAAATGTAGTGTTTGTATCTCGAAGAGGAGTGTTCCTCGAAGAGGAGTGTTCCTCGAGAAGGAGATAATATCTAAAGAGGACAGTGGGAGTGAGATCGATCTTGATGAGATTCAAGATACTATCGATGAAAAACCAACTGCAAACACTGACCATCAACATGAGGATGAGATGCCTGTTGAACCCAATGACATATCCTTACCTTTGCGCAGTCCGGTAGATTAGCAATCCTCTTGAGTTCTACTATGGTTTCCATATTGAACAGGATGATATGATTAGTAATAGTACACTAGTCGACTTAGATGAACCAGCTAACTACCGGGAAGCGATGGCAGGCCCTGAGGCAGCCAAATGGAAGGAAGCAATGGATAGCGAGATTGAATCCATGTATGGCAACCAAGTTTGGAACTTGGTTGATCCCACACCCGGTCTAAAGACGGTGGGTTGTAAGTGGATATTCAAGAAGAAAACGGATATGAACGGGAAAGTACACACTTACAAAGCTAGGTTGGTGGCAGAGGGCTATACTCAAACCTACGGGATTGACTATGAGGAAACCTTTTTACCGGTAGCTAAGATTAAATCCATAAGGATAGTTCTAGCTATAGCTGCGTTTCATGACTATGAAATCTAGCAGATGGATGTCAAAACCGCTTTCCTTAACGGGAAATTGACAGAGGATGTGTTTATGACACAACCTAAAGGTTTTGTAGACACCAAGTATCCTAAGAAAGTGTGTAAGCTTCAGAAGTCCATTTATGGACTTAAGCAAGCTTCTCGAAGCTGGAATCTTTGCTTTCATGAGAAAATCACAGAGTTTGGATTTTATTGAAGCGAAGATGAGTCCTGCATATATGTCAAGGTCAGTGGGAGCACTGTAGTCTTCCTGGTATTATATGTCGATGACGTATTACTTATAGGATACGACATCCCAACATTACAGAGTGTAAAAGATTGGTTGGGAAGATGTTTCGCTATGAAGGATCTAGGAGATGCAGCTTTTATTCTGGTATAAAGATTTATAGAGATAGAACGAGACGTCTAATAGGACTAAGCAAGGATACGTACTTGGACAAAATACTGAAAAGGTTCAGTATGGAGAAGTCTAAGAAGGGGAACCTTCCCTTTGCTCATGGCATAAAGATTAGTAAAGACATGAGCCCGAAGACACAGGAGGAACGAGACAGAATGAGTCGAGTTCCATATGCTTCGGCCATAGGATCTATAATGTATGCCATGACATGTACGAGGCCTGATGTCTCATTTGCTTTAAGCATGGTGAGTCGACATCAGCAAGACCCTGGTGAAGGTCATTGGACGGCGGTCAAGAATATTCTTAAGTATTTAAGAAATACTAAAGACAGGTTCTTGGTTTACGGTGGACGGGATGAACTCAAAGTAACCGGTTATTGCGATGCGAGTTTCCAAACGGATAGAGATGACTGTCGGTCACAATCTGGTTGGGTGTTCTTATTGAACGGGGGAGCCGTGACGTGGAAGAGTTCGAAGCAGGAAACCGTGGCAGAATCTACCTGCGAGTCAGAATATATTGCGGCCTCAGAAGCCTCAAAGGAAGCCATCTGGTTGAAGAATTTCATTGGAGATCTTGGAGTTGTCCCAACGGTTCAAGACCCCATCGAAATATTCAGCGACAACGAAAGTGCTGTTTCGTTAACTAAAGAACCCAAGGATCAAGGAAAGTCCAAGCATATTGATCGGAAGTACCACTTTGTTCGTAGCAAGGTTGAAGAAGGACATGTGATTGTGAAAAGAGTGCGATCAGAGGAGAATCCAGCTGATCCGTTCACAAAGCCACTTTCTCAACCGAAACACTGTAGTCATGCTGTTAGCATAGGATTACGAGATAATGTAAAGTTTAGTAGTTAGTTTTGAATTTGAAACATTGTAACAATGATTTGAAATTGTAATGGATTTGGTGATTAAATAATGGAGATTTTTATTTATTTGTAAAGTGCTGCCATCTTCTATTAATTTATCATTGTGTTTCCTTTTGCATGTTTAGAACCAACTCCCAGAGTAATTAATTTTATTCAAATACCTCAGTCGTTCGTACTACCGGGAGTTAGTATTGAATAAAGACTGTCATGGAATGTTAGTAGACTGTCAAGATTTTGACATAGCATAGAGATTGCTGCAACATTCATGGATACTTAATGGAGATTTAAGTATAGGGCACTCGCACTTGGAAAGATACTTCATGGATCAAATCATAAGTATTTCCAAGATGATAATATACTCTATTCTTCAGATGGAGATACATTGAAGTTGCGATTTTCTAGTCCGTCATACCTTAGTGCATTCAAACGCTGTGCGTAACTGCCAGTTATAACGGATGTATCTAGTTACGATGTTATTAGTTAGCTAGCGCTGTGTATGCGAAGTATATTCATTCCTTTTGCCTATATGGAAAAGTGATATCTATGGGCCCTTTGATGATTAAACGTTGACTCTAGAGTGTCGGGCCCGACCGAGACAAAATTGAAGTGTTCAATTAATAAGTCTCATATAGTCATATTAATAGGAAATCAGAAACATAATTTTGAAACCAAAGATTGATTATAATCCATGTCTTAGTTTCATACGATATCAGAGAACGAAGGAATAGTTGATCCCTTATATAAAGGATTAGCTCTGATATGATTCAGAGTTCGGTAGCTGTATCGAGTAGCTAGGAAGGCTGGTAATAGAATGTGTTTAGACAAATAGTTGCCAACTTGTCCAAGTGGGAGATTGTTGGAATTAGTGTCCAAGTCACAATTATTTGTAAACATATTGTTATCAGGCTGGATCCTTTTTGGGTGCATGCAATGAATTGTAAAGAGAAGATGATTAACTTAAATATATAACGTTAATTAGTTTGTTAATTTATTATGTTTAATAAATTAATTAGAAACTAAATAATTGATTATATTTGATTAATGGGTTAGTTTGTTAATTTATTAATAGTTAATAAATTAACCGGAAGCTAATAGAATTAATTGAGGAAGTACAGGGGCTAAACTGCAATTAGTTGATAGTCAACAGGGCACCCCCTAACCCTAATAGGGGGGCCGGCCACCAATCCATCCCACATGGATTTGGGATCAAAAATTTGTAGGTTTCTAAAACCTATAAATAGGCAGCCCTGCCTGCTTCATTCCTCGCTCATTCTATTCTAAGTTCTCTAACGATCACAAGGGATACCAGTTTTTGGGACTCTAAGATCTGAGCTTAGAAAAGTTATAATTATCTTTTCTTTTGTTCATTGGGTGTGAACAACTAGAGGCGATCTTGCTTTAGACGCTTGTTGCTCGATTCAGATGCTGTTCGTGAAATCGTTCTTCGTGGAGAAAATTACGAATTTTCTCAAGGTTAGTTTTTTTTTATTCATCTCTTTATTTTAATATTAGTTGCTTAGCTTGTTTGGTTAGATCCTTAAGGTTTTATATTCTTGCATAGTTAGGTTATTTAATTTTCCGCAAAGTATTAATTTAACCTAGAAAGGGTATAGGAAACCCAACACATCCAGCTTTTCATCCTTCAATACTTTGAAGATAGCAAACTGCTGCTTGGGCATTTCCATTCGTTTCCTTCTAACCCTCGGGTTACCCTCACACCGTTTTTCCAATGCCTCCCACAGCTCTTTTGTTGTCTTCTGATTACGGAAGGTGTGTAGTATGTCCTGGGGTAACGTCATTCTAATGATAGCGTATGCACGGTTCTCTGCTTCAAACAGCTTTTTATCGTCATCTTTCATTTTAGAATATAAGGAACAACCTTTTTTTCGTCCTTCGACCTTAGCTGTAGGTGGAATGTATCCCTCGTCGATACAAATCCACATGCGCATACAACTTTGGCGGAGTATTTGCTTTTCCGACCTCGTGATCCATCTCCAGAAACTGTTGTAGACTTGTCATTGTTTCAAAGATAATTGAATTTAAACTTAATTAATTTAATTCGAAATTAATTTAAATTAATTCTTTTGAATTGAGGTAAATTCGAATCTAATTAAATTTAAACCTGTTTGGGATTAAATTCGAGTTAAGTTCTTAAATCCAATTAAAATCGAAATGAATGACAAATTCGAATGTCACTAAACTCGAAAGTTCACTTAAATTCGAAACCCACCAAAATTCGAAACCCAAGTAAATTCGAATGTCCCCTTTTCAACTTTAGTGCAAAGTCGAAATCCAAAGTAAAGTCGAAATGGCCAAATTCGAAACCACTTTAAGGAAACTCGAAAGGAGCGTACTTCAGTCAAACTCGAAAATAAGCAAACCCTAATTTTGTGAAGACCACCCCTTGCGGGGCAGTTCTCACGAGTCTAGGTCCCACATCATGCAATACGATATCAATCAAACTAAGATAGAGTAATTAATTGCGGAATATTAAATTACAGTACAAACATATTAGAATTTAAGTTTAACACATATTACCGATTTTAAATTAAACTTATAAAGGGCACAAGTCTAATCTAATTCATGTCATCATATAATCAAAATAAAGCTACCCAGATCACCATAATATCGTCATCCAAATTAGTACCAAAATGGGGTCGCTGAGTAGAGGTCTATGAAACTTCCGTCTTGAGCGTGTAAGACCTAAGAACTAGGTCCGGCAGGTGACTTTCCTTTGTCTTTTCCTGTAAAAATGTGAATTAGCAACCGTAAGCAATGCTTAGTGAGTAAATAGATTTTCAACTTAACATGCATGTCAAGCGGATCATCAGTCTAGCGTGATATGTCTTGGCTGCCGCTACAGCCCTCATGATTGAGACATAGGGTCATAGAGTCGGATGATGCTCAAGCCACGCTCACGCTTAAATCGTGGGGATCAGCCACATACTGGGCTAGCTACCAGTAAATCAACGTGGCGGAACATCAGAGATCATTACCAAGTTCAATAGAACTGGTGAAATAGCCAGGTTTAGGACAATAGACCAACAAGGCTAATCAAGCTGAATCAATATGTCAAGTTATATGCAATGATGAAGCATAAGTAATCAAGTCATGATAGCAATAATCTTAAAGCAATATTTGAAATGAACAGTAAAAGCAATATCATATGAAGTGACAAGTCAAATAGCTATCATGATCCACTGGGCAACACCCAACCATGGTGTGCACAGGTCACAATTCAGCTGATAATATAGATGTCAAATCAATCTAGCATCAACAATATGTCTCAACCGGAAAATTCAAGCATGTTAAATCTGAATATCTATAACTCACAGTGTTGCGTCTTTATCAAACAGATGTAAAATCTGCCACCTGAGTTATCTCAGGATTTTATCTCAATCTGTTCTCTGTCAAATCAAATCTTTGACCCACTTTATAAATCTTTAAATCTTTGTTCTATGTTCAAAATTTCACTGAACCTGTCCAGAATTATCATATCAATATCATATTAATATCATCATCTTTTATCTTTAAAATCTTTATTTTATCTGATTCTGATAACTTGTTCGTTCATAAATCATTCTTTGTTTTATTAATATTCTCAAAAGGTCAGTACACACATATATATTAATATATATAATCATTTTGCTAATCATCTTGTTAATTTTATGCGTTGTTCAAGTGTTTTATTCAATATATTCGAATTTAAAATGTGGGTTTCGAATTTATATATTTATATTCGAATATATTAATAAATTTGAAGGCCTAAATTCGAACATATGTATTAAATTCAAATATATATATATATATATATATATATATATATATATATATATATATATATATATATATATATATATATATATATATATATATATATATATATATATATATACTAGACTTAAAGACATTAAATTCAAATGAAGGTCTAGAATATATGATAGCTAAATTCGAATCCCTTTCTCAAACTTATGGTCAAATAGGGAGTCAAAATCGAATTCCTATGCATTAAATTCAAGCATGTGAACATTTATATGCATCAACTTCGAATGAGGGAGGGTAAATTCGAATTTCATTTCGAATTTTGGGTTAAGTTCGATCCCACATGATTAAATTCGAAGACATGATGATTAAATTCGAATACATTCGCGAATTTAGCTCAAATTTGAGTTTGTTCCATGTATTTTCGAGTTTGTTCTTGACATCTCGAATTTGTTCATATTTTAGAGCTTTAAAACATGAATTTCTAAGCCATAAATCACAAATATAATTAGTATTAAGCCTATGTTCGATTATATTATACATATTCTAGTTAAAACTCAAGTTAAATAGCTTTAATTCTAATGAAAATGTTAAATTCGAATTTGTTCTTCAAAACGAAAATATGAAAGCTAAAGGAGTCGATGTTTACCTTGAATTCGTACGAAATCGAACATGTGATAGCAGATTCGTGTAGTATTCTCCAAGATCTTTCTAACGATATATAAAACTCAAGAATCGGCCGGTCGGTTTGGAAGTAATTCTTGAGAGAAGTAGAGAGAGAGTAAAGAGAGAAAATAGAGAGAGAGTAAAAGTGATTAAATGAGTCATAAATCTCGTTTATATAATTCATCTAGTTATATTTGCTACTTAACCCACTTTTACTTTTGTATCTTATATCTCTTTTATTTAATTATCTTTAATAATTATTAAATCATAATTCATAATATTTATTATAATTTAATTAAATATTTCATAACTTAATTAAATTATAATTCAAATAATGTAATAATATTACATTATCGGTTCAAATACTGAATTTAAGACTTGATCAAAAGTTAGGTTGTTACAAATTTCCCCTTAACAAATTCGAGCGCCGCAAATTCGAAAAACGGCTAATACCTCGAGTTTTTCACGTTTTTCAGATTAAATCAATATTTTTACAAGTAAAAATATTGATTTTGATCAAAAGCGTGAACTACAACCAAGTATTTCCCGGAATCCAATTTGATAAGCTCGAAAAACTCAATAATACGTGAGATTAACCGTCCAAAAGCGTCAAGAAACCTAGGATGTATCTTATATTTATGTTTTTATAAGTCTTGCATAACATATATAATCACCAACAACAACAAATTTCATAAAAAAAACTCAAGTTTATAAGTTTCTAGTTTTTATTTTTAAGTTGTTTCTTTAAATGTGTTTATGAATATATGAACACATCATAAAAATGTTGATATTATGAAAACAAGTGATATATATGTGTTTTATAACTTTTATACAAGTAGTCTTTGAATAAACAACAAGAATCATAAGTTATTTCAAGTTTATAAACGTTAATATTATGAAAACAAGTGATATATATGTGTTTTATAACTTTTATAACTTTTATACAAGTAGTCTTTGAATAAACAATAAGAATCATAAGTTATTTCAAGTTTATAAACTGCGGATTTTTTGCAGAAAATTTATATCGACTTTGAAAAATCATAACTAATTCATAACTTAACGAAATAAGTTGATTGTTGTCTCAAAAGTTAGATCTATGTCTTAACTATAGATCTGAAAGTTTTCATAATTTATTTTGGAGTTTAAGACCTCCAGAAATTATTTGGGAAACCGAAAGTTTGACAGCTCAAAAATGGCCAACATAGGGTTTTTAACGAGCTTTTTCACCAACCTAAACATCTCGAAAAGTGGCCGTTCTTGATTCTAAAAATCCTTTGTATATAGTAGTTTAATGTCCTAGAAAACCAAAGCCTAAAACGTTTTGGAGCTTGGTCAAAAACAGCCTCAAAGTAGGCCGAAAAACCTCCGAAAAAGCTGGAAAATTATATATATATATATAAACTTGACGTTTTAAGCGGGTTTTATTTATAAACTTGTAATGTTGGGTGATTTAAGACATAAAAATCTATAAATATATATATATATTATCACATATTAGAGATATTAAGTCCCTATTATCATTTAGGACTCGATTAATCTCGCTCGGTGCATCATCCATCCACTTTCGCTAAATAGCATTTTTCGCTCGTTTTTGCTATCACACGCTCGGTGAGTCCTCATAGCTCCTATTTTCACAATGTTATGTTTTGGGGTTGAAATACTTGCTTCGTTTTTATATGGACACAAAAACAACTTCATTTCTATTATGTATTACACATGTGGTTCCATCAGCCCTTATATCATGAACCGTTAATTGCATTTATTTGTAAGCGCGAATATATTGTGGATAGATCTATCGGGAGTCATGTCCCCCATTCGGGTTAGTTCGGGTCAGCTAACAGCGAGTGCATATATATTTAAAACACACGGTATTACGTATGGGAATACTGCACAGGGCAAACTCATTTTAATTAAGTTTCGGTTACATGATGGTTTATATGTAATACATAACATGGAATTTATGATTTTATAAATTCAAACTCTACCATTGTTGTCCATACAAGTCAAATTTACGTGTAAACCTATGAGCTCACCAACAATTTTTGTTGACGTATTTTAGCGAGTATTTTCAGGAAATTAAGGCAAGTATGCCTTCGGACGTATTTACTTTCAAGCTTCCGCATCCATGGAGCCGCATGCATATTCAAAATTAACGGAGATTTAGCAGCATTATTTTGGATATTTTAATTATGTAATTAAATCTCTGTATTGTGCGAACTTCATTTATCATATCAGACTATGTAAAACATTGATATACTTTAAGTTTTAACGATGTATTTTAAAAACGTTCATATAGTGGTCGTTCGTTATGATTATGGTTATGCTTCCACGACGTCGTGTTTCGTTGCCAACCGGGGTAATGGGGTGTGACAGATTGGTATCAGAGCCATAGTTATAGTGAACTAGGTTGCATTAGTACCCTAGACTATAACTGCACTTAAGTTTTACTGATTTTGAAATTATTTTGTAACTAACGAATAGACTATGCATGGACCTTGATGTGCCGCTAGCACACCTTAATTTTAATTAAGAAATGGAAATAAATAAACTAGAACTAGCGGACAAATAGGCAAGTATTACCTATTGTATACTAGTATAGCTTATGCAAGTCCGGGTATCGAACTCAGGGACAATCTGATGGAATGATGATAATAAGTCGTCGGTTAATAATTAGCTATGTATTTAAATTGGTTTAACTATGAAAAATCTAAATTAATGACTAAAGATTTACCAAAACTACACACAATATCCTAAGGAATTGATTACTAAGATTCTTGATAAAAGGAAACATGTAATCAAATGGGATCACTCCCCCTAGACATCGGATAAACAATTTAACGCGCAAATCGGATAATATAATGGTTATGATTACAAAGCAACAAACACACAAATTTCTAAGTTA
The DNA here is from genome assembly GCA_020465985.1 of Centrapalus pauciflorus. Classification (NCBI taxonomy): domain Eukaryota; kingdom Viridiplantae; phylum Streptophyta; class Magnoliopsida; order Asterales; family Asteraceae; genus Centrapalus; species Centrapalus pauciflorus. Next base: position 77,442 of record JAANYP010003758.1, read on the forward strand.
TGTTTGATACTAATTTATCATAACAACCAATATCATATCCACTCAAATCTCTTATACAAGAATACAATATCGATTATTTAACGTATGAACAATGATCATCTAGCTATATAGATCTCTCACTATAGCACAATAATCCCATAACTCACGACGTGAACACGAAAACCTCTTTTAAATGTTCAAAACTTGAGTTATGCAAGTCCGAATGTTCACAACAAGTTTACGTCTTTTGAAAGATAATTTGGTTAAAATCCAAATACATAAAGTGCATGCTATATTCTCATAAACACATAAATCCCTTCTCATTATTATGAGAACACCGATTAAACCTACTCTTTCACCATCTCTAGTAGAAAGATTCAACATCACCAAAATGTTTGGTTTATCAAAAACAAATACCAACTATTTCGAACTCTCGTTATGGAAATAATAAAGCATTCATAGCAAGTTTAACAAGTCTAAACATAATAACAAGATTTTCATTCAAAATACGCAAACTTCGATATATAATCCGATTACATACTAATATAAATCATCCAATGTCTAGGGTTTGCTACCCAAATGATTACATAGCAAAACTACTCCATGTTAATGGAGTAAAACACCATCATACAATAAGCAAGTATTTCAAACATTAAGATAAACTTAAGCATACGAAAAACTCCCCTAATAACGTATGTTGATGAAGATGCAATCCTTTGAACCAAAACTCCAAGTTAAATGCCTTCCTTGCCTTCCTTCTTGCTCAAGAAATCAGAGAAAGTGTGTGTGAAAAAATTGGTAAAAGTTCGTCCTTCATAAATGAGCAGATTCTTCCTTTTATAGGCTGGAGAGAACTCGCCGAGTACATTACAAGAACTCGCCGAGTACATGTGTTGTCAGCTCCTGATTAGATCCCAAATAGAGTGAACTCGCCGAGTAGATTACATGAACTCGCCGAGTTCATGTGTTGTCGACACCCTATTCGATCTGGCAATTATCAAGGAATATTCAGAAATAAGCAGAATTCAGGTGTACTCGCCGAGTACCATAGAGAACTCGCCGAGTTCATAGTGCAAAATCGGTTCTGTAATTGGGAGAACTCGCCAAGTAGATTACATGAACTCGCCGAGTTCTTCGGAGATCAGCTTTTCTGCTTTGGGTTGAACTCGCCGAGAATGCAACTGAACTCGCCGAGTTCTGCTTGTTTCAGCATCTTTGGCTCCAATTTATTCAACCAGCACCTGAAATGACAACATAAACCTATAAGATCGAGTTTGGGACGAAAATCAACCAAAAATCTATATAAAACACGAGATATCGTCCGATAAAACATGTACAAATTGGACGATATCAAACATTCCCACACTTAACCTTTGCTTGTCCTCAAGCAACTCTTACACAAGCATATATATAGACTTGAAATTGAGAACGCATAATAACTCGACAACTTTTGACAAAGAAAGAAAATCCTAAGGCATTTCCGACTTAACCGAACACATAGCTAGGAAAACAACAAAAAAAAACTTCAAGAGCCAATTAAAACATAGAGTAGGGATAGAAGCTAAACATGCTAAACTTTTTTGAGAACAAAATAAACATGGCAGAAACTCACTAAATAAACACTCAACCCTCGTGTTTAGGTTGACAAAGTCTCTCAATTGTAACACATTGAAATATGCGTGAACATAAGCTTGCTAGAACCTCAAATCTACAACACACGATCAAGAACTAGGCGAAAAAATCAAGAGGGCTTGAAAAGGGGTAAGGAAAAGAGGGAAAAAGACTGAAAGAAAAGAAAGAGAGCGGCTAAAAACACGATAACCGGCTCGACTGAAAAACTTTTCTTCTCCAACGAAAGTCGAACAAAACATTAGATACTTTTATCTTGACAATAATTTAGCAAATGTCTCTATGAGACTTTCTTATTTGCTACACTTTCTTTAGATTTTTTTTTTTTTTTTGACGTGGACTTTGCCCACAATAACTAACAATGGCCACCTCAACAATAAAGGCATACGCTCTTTTCTTGATTTAACGGCAATTGGGCTAGGAAAGAAAAAACGGGAAAATTGGAAAAGGAAATGGAAGCCAAAAGAAAGGCTTCCTAAATGCCTCTATCAAACAACCGCCTAAAACTTGATCATTGTGTTTCCGAGATGTATCGCAAAAGCAAGTTCTAACATGCATACAACAACCGACAATATCACACATAAAAACAAACGAATTTTGAGCACCTAGATCATATATACTTAAAGCTCAATAAGGCTCAAACGCTCACGAATGAAAGTTCTTGGTTGGGTTAAAATGTGCAAGCCATGCTAATTTTGAAAACAAAACTTTCATCAATGAGTTTCTTTTATCCCTAAACATGCTTAAAAGGAACTCAAAAAAAATTTTTTTTTTTTTTTTTTTGCCTAAAAATATGAACAAATAAGTAAGAAATGCCACAAGATTTAAAATCTAACAAAAGAAGCGATGTGTGGTAAACTATAAATATGCTTGATATAAGAATCACTCAAGAACCATCAATGGTTCGATTATTCCCACAGTTGACAGAAAAACATTGCCCTCAATGTAATAAACAAGTAAAAGAGCAAGTAAAGCAATGATAAAAGCAAGTGGGTCGAGAAATCTCCCTGAATGGCAAGAAGGGAGAACTCAATAAGTGATGAACCGGACGGCGCACCAACTTGGACAAAATCTGTGCAAGAAAGAGATAGAATGCACGACAAGCATAAACAAAAATATAAAACAGGCATAAGAGAATAAATTACAAACCTAAGCATTAGCAACAAAAGACTAAATAACAGTACTGGCAAGTAAAATAAATAACAAAGTGCAGAAAAAGAGAAATTGTTCAAGGGCATCACGCCCGTACAGTACAGACAATCAAATAAATAAATGGGGAATCAAATACAAGTCCGTCAATAAAAAGGCAACAAAACTGGGAGTCAATCATCTTCGGGAGGCGGCGGGGGATACTGGCGTGCGTCCCATGGCATGTAAGGAAAGTACTGATATGGGGACGGGGCCGGAGGCTGCTGAAGCTGGAACTCGGGAGGCTGGACACTAAAGAGACTGTCTACGGACGTTTGGATATGTTGCAGGTAACGTCCTGTCTCTTGGACCTGCTGATTATACACCGACCCGAAGTGGTCGGTGTTGCTGAGGTTTTGCCGGAGCAGATGATTCTGCTCCTGCAGCAGGCCGTAATTTTCCTCAAGCCTATCCCGGTCTAAAGTCATATGAGCAAAGCAGTCATCCAGGCGATCAAACCTAGCATCCCAAGGATAAGGGCCCGGGCCGAAATTGAAGTAAGATGGTTGGGATGATTCCGGCTGCTGTTGTGGCTCTTGCTGCTGCTGCTGTTGCTGTCGCTGGGGAGGAACATAGTTCGGGGGAAGGACCGGGCACATCAGTATCAGCTCTTCGCGTCCCATAGGCATCTGCGAGACCTTGGCTCGCCGGAAGTATAATTCATCCGTGTCTCCCGCCGGATCGCTCTCTCTGAGCCCTCGGAGCACCGAGGGGGTTAGCAAATTAAACGATTGAGCCAGGCGGGTAATAAACCGCCCGCCGCATACGGCGCTGGCTCCAGTGCGACCCGTGGCGACGTGCAAAAAGTACACCGCCAACTGGTAAGGGAGGGACATGAATTCTTCCGGATGAAGAAGGGAGTAAAGTAACCAAAGGTCAGGCTTTGTAATTTTTTCCTGACCCTCCTTCCTAATGAAGCCGTCAACAGTGATGAATCGATGAAGAAGCCAATGGAAGGGATCGCGAAGCTTGGACTCGTAGGCCCGTGATACATTATAGTTACCCAAGGCGATATCGCCCCAGAAACCGGCATAATCAAAAGTCGCCGGTGCCTTCCGAATCCCCACAGACAGGTAGTCATCAAAATCCGGATTTCGGACATCTGAATCCGAGTAAAGATCCAAACGCCGACACAGCTCTAGCACAGACATAGCTCGGCTCGCTTCCCCGAGCCTGAAATGGACGGTGTCCTGGGCCTTCATATTGGTGATGGCCTCGTTAAAAGAGTATGTCGAGAAAAACTCTAAGCATAACTCGGCATACACGGGCTCTCTTATATTGACAAGATTAAACCAAGCCCGGGACGTGAATGCTCCATGCACAATGGAAAACGTGGCCTCCAATCACTCCGGGAGGTTCGGACGGGGCGGATCGCATTGAACCCGACCCAGGAAGTCCCAATTCAGGTACCTCCCCGAGTCGAGTTCTCGACTCGCCAGGCTAAGCAGCAACTCCCGATACTCCCGCCGTTGCGCATTCGGGACTCCGGGAAAAGTCAAATACGGATGATTGGGGTTATAAATCATCCGCACTTGAAGCTCCTCGTTACAGGAGTCCGAATCCGGTGAGGGTGCCCGTTGGCGCGAAGTACTTGCTCGACCACGTTTCGGTGCGCCCGACATATCTGTATCATAATGGAGGAGCGAGGGTGAGCATTTGAGCAACACTTTAGCATTAAAATTATGAAGGGCTAAAGAAAACCACAACATCTAGTACAATCATTCCCACACTTATTTTGGGGACTACATCCCGACATCTTACAAAATAACCGAGATAACTACAACTACAAGACTCAATCAACATATCATGCGTGAAAAGCAAGAAGACATATGTCTTTCCAATTGGCAATCCTAAAGTGATTTCTCTTGCAAAATTTAACTAAAAATAAGAAAGACTATCATCAAAAAAATAAAAGAAACACAAAGCACAGAAAGCTACACAAAAAAATAAACTAAGCACTGAAAGAAGACAATAGGCATGCATGCACTAGACGACAAAAGACACAACCTATAAATAGCTACACGACAAAACATATACTTGCATGCAATAACACGTACAAGATAGAACTCAATAATGTGAATTTGAAAACATGAAATTTTGAAAAACACAAATGATCTATGAGAACAAAAATAAAAAGAAACATGAAACTTTGCAAGTTGACAATAATTACCAAAATATCAACTAACAATTAACGAACAAGAATAAAAATCTAGCCTAAACATACATACTTTAAAGTTACTAACACAAAAATTATAAGAAACTTCTAAAAACAAAATAATTAAACTAAACTACTACACAATTAAAAATAAACATAAAAGTTTAATTACCTAACACATACGAAAATGCTAGATCTACCACAAAATTCTTCAAATCTAACAAATAAATTAACCTAAGAAAATAAACATGCACTAACTAGCAAGAAAGTTATAAACTAAACACAACACAACATAAGAATGTAGAATATTAACATGAATATTCAACAAAAATACCCTAAAAAGAAAGAAAATAAAACAAAATAAAAATTTAGCATGAGAAATTCTTGCAATTTCGTTACAAGGAACAAGGAATATACCGACAAATAGATATGAGATGGAGGAGTAGAAGTTGTAGAAAATCCGGCGAAATTCCGGCGAGGCGGTGGCGGCGGACGACGGCGGATGACGGTGGAGATGAGTCAAAAACACCCGAAAATGATTCCCACACTTGTATTTGACAATATGAAAACAAACTTACGAAGATTTGGGGAGAAACTAGCCAAAAACGGAGAACTTTGGTGGGTTTTGGGGGTTGTCGGCGAGAGAGAAGAGAGGAGGAGGTGAGAGTTTTCAAAAAGTGGCAAAAAAAACAAAACTGAAAATAGGGTTATCTGCGGCCGAGAACTCGGCGAGTAGCCGAGGGAACTCGGCGAGTTCCTTGCAGAGTGTCAGACCTCGAGATGCTCTTTTGACCGAAATTATTTTTTTTATTATTATTTTTTTTTTAATATGAGCCTCGAAATAGAATCTGCACAAACACCAATACTCGGCGAATACAATGTAAACTCGGCGAGTTCACTCGGATTCCAGAATGTTTATTTTTCGTAGAACTCGGGGAGTACGATTATTGGACTCGGCGAGTTCAGCAAATTCCAGAATGAAATTCACCTGGCGAACTCGGCGAGTATGTTGTGAACTCGGCGAGTTCTGTCCAGAACTGCACTATTAAACCCAGAAAATTAAAAAAAAATAAACCAAACCAACAACCCGAACTTTTTCGACCTTCTAAAAAACACGGAAAAGCAGAAACG